>PVIC010020912.1:0-29067 GCA_004025085.1 Thryonomys swinderianus | reverse complement strand
TGTGGTATTGATGGCTGGTGGGCGTGAGTCTCCATGCCCAGCATTGTATGTGGTTACTGGGGATTGAACTCAGGACCTTGCGCTTGCGAGGCAGGCGCCAGAACCACTGAGCTAATCCTCTGGCCCTATTTTGTATCTTTTGAGGTAAGTAGAAATTTGAGATTTTCATATCTTACTGTTGAAATGAATTATTTTGGAATTAGTTTGAAATGAACCTCATTACCTCTTCAAGCCAGTTTTGTCTGATTAGTTTAAATATATCCCTTCCTTCTATCATTTTTCCTTCCTCCTTTATCTTTCATTCTTCCTCTGTGTTTGCATGCTATTTTTTATCCTTCTATGTACTTTCAGTCTTTCAATGTCTTTATAATCAGTCTTTCTATGTCTTTATGTTTACAAGGTCATCTATTCAAAGTTACATGTATTCAGTTAGTTTTTTTGTGTTTGTGGGGTGTTTTGGATTTAGTTTTTGGTATTTTGGGATAAGGTCATGCTATGTAGTTCAGGCTGCTCATGAACTCACTCTGTAGCCCAGGCTGGCCTCAAACTCAGCAATCCAGCTACTTCAGCCTCCCAAGTGCGAGGATTACAGGTGTGTGCCACCACGCTCAGCTCAATTCTTGTTTTTACTCCAGTCCTTCAATCTTGTCTTTTTCCCTAGGAGTATTTAGTCCATTTATACTTTTTAAAAAATTGTTTGAGTTTATCGTTACATTTTAAGTATACATTATGATCACATCCATCATTGAGAATTTGTACCTGTACATGATATATCTTGATTCTTTTGTTTATCTGAATGTCTTTAATTAGTTAGTTTGTTTATTTTGAGACAGGCTGGCCCTGAGCTCACTATGTAGCTCAGGCAAGCCTCAAACTCAGCAATCCTCCTGCCTCTGCCTCCAGAGTGCTGGGATCACAGGTCTGAGCCACCAAACCCTGCATTTGTGGTATGCATTACTGATTGCCAGTGGGCATGAGCCACCATGCCTGGTATTGTTGTATGTGGTTGCTGGGGATCAAACCAAGGACTTTGCGCTTGCCAGTCAGATGCTGGAATCACTGAGCTAAATCTCCAGCCCTAAAAATGTCTTTATTAAATATACAATTTATTTTTGAGTTCAGGCCCAGCCTGAACTACACAGAGAGATTCTGTCTCAAAAAAACTAAAAATAAATAAATATACAATTTATCTTTTCCGTACTAGGAGTGGAACCCAGAGCCTCTCACGTGCTAGGCAAGTGCTCTTTCATTGATCTGTAAATACTGCCAGTCCCTTCAAACCCATTTTGAAGTCTATTGCAGTCTAGTTTCAAATTCTACGTTGGCAATGGGGTTTTTTCAGCACTTGGAGGATGCGTTGCCATTATCCTCCCTCATCAACTTGAGAAGTCAGCTCTCAGTTCTATTCTTACTCCATTTAGTATCTTTTTCATTAGCAGGTTTAAAAAACGTTCCAGCTGACTCTGTTTTTCACTAGTTCGCTGATGAGGTACTTAAGGTGGGACTTTCTTTATAGTCACCTTGATTGGTGCTTTTAGAGTTTTTTGCATCTGTGATTTAATATCTAATCAATTTGGAAGTACCCAGCCGTTATTTCTTTTTTCTTGCATTATTCAGTAAACTTCATTGGTACATTATATACACAGCTCACTGTCACACAAAACATTGGGGAATTTGTACCAATAAGCCGTAATTTCTTTAACCTTGCCTCTGACTTGTTCTTCAGTGCAGACACTGCCTCCGCTAGGGGGTCTTCCTCAAGCTCTAGCCTCCCTACGCTCCCACGGCCCCCTTCTTGCAATCCTTACTGTAGCATGCATTTCACAAACTGCTGCTGCTCCTCTAATCATCAGTCTCCCCATAGACAGAGCAAAACCGGAGAGCAGGTAGGGATTGTGAGCAAGGCTGGGCCCAGAATATAGGGCTAATCGCTGCCCACTCAGCACCCACGCCCTGCTGCCCCTGGAGACCACACACACACACACACACACACACACACACACACACACACACACACACACTCCTGGGAAAGGGAAAACAACTATCATGCAAAAAGGGCACTCGTAACAGAGGGAATAGAGCCAGCCCTTTGGATTTTTTATGAATGACTCTTGGAAGCATCTTCTCAGGGCATCCTGGCTAGATGCCAGCTGGCTGCCCCAACTTCAGAGTAGCTGCTTACGGATGCCTAGGGCTGAGGGGCTACCTGGCCTCCATACAGGAGGAACAGTGCATGATCTCGTGCCTGTGTTCGGCATGCCTGTGGCCAGTGAGGGCACCCGTGAGGAAATGAACACACCCTCCGATAAACACCTGGGCCTTTGCACCTTGTATTGCCATAATAGCAATTAACATTCATTCAGCACTTATCTACACTTACACACTGGTCATTCTGCTCAAGTAATCACATTTACATCTCCTAGGTGCTGGGAGAATTATGATTTTCCATGTATGTGTATCAAGAATGAGGCAGAGGGGCCGGAGGGTTAGCTCAGTGGTTCCGGCACCTGCCTCGCAAGCACAAGGTCCTGAGTTTGATCCCCGGAAACCACATACAATGCTGGGCGTGGAGACTCACGCCCACCGGCAATCAATACCACATACCACAGTGCCGGGCGTGGTGGCTCACGCCTGTAATCCTAGCACTCGGGAGGCAGAGACAGGAGGATTGCTGAGTTCGAGGCTTGCCTGGGCTACATAGTGAGCTCAGAGCCAGCCTGAACTACAAAGCGAGACCCTGTCTCAAAAAAAAAAAAAAAAAAAGAATGAGGCACAGAAAATACATGATCGGTCACATATAAAATGCTAGAGTAGAGATTTGAACCAAGGCAGGCTGACCCTGATCACATGGGTCACTGAGTTATGCTTTTTCCCTGAACACCTGAAGAAATGGTTCCAATGTCCACCTCCTGGGAAATACCTTCAACTCCGAGCTGCCCCTTCTAACATCCTCCCCAGGCTCCTGCTGTTGGGCTCTCTTTCCACTCTCCTATTTGCCACACACTGCCACTGTGACTCCCCCTAGTCACTCAGTAGTGAAACAATCAAGCCTTCATGCTTGAGCTTTTACCTCCTCCACCGCTGTAATCACCACAGCAACATATAACCCTCACATGTACCTTCACATGTATTCGTATATACATACACATATAGATGCACATGCATAAACATACCCAGCCATTCGCAGAATGGCTGCACCCTTCCCACCACAGGGCACCTCCAGTTTGCATGTTTCCACCCACTTCCCCTTCCCATCATTTCTTTCTGGATTCATGGCTCCACTTCTTATCTACTGTCCCACAGGGCTTCTATCTAGCTGAAAAGTAGGGGCAGATTCTGCCCAGTGCCCTCTCAATACCCACTCATTTGCCTCTTTAGGAGAACATGTGCCTGGGTAAGAGAACTCCTGCGCCATGAGGGTTGGCCACAGGCCAGGGAATTCAAATGATTCAGCCTACATGTCCTCCCTCCTTCCTTCCCAGGCTGAAACCCAAAGCCTAGAGATGGAGCTGCTAAGCTGTAGCCTGAGGACGTCGTCAAGGCCCAAAGACAGTAAGGCAGCAAGCTGGAGGGAGCCTCATCCTGAGTGGTCATTCCAGGCCTGGGCTGACTCCTCCACACTTCTGTTCTGTGAGAGCAGTAACTCCCGAATGGCTGTCACCGTGCATGGTTGTTAGTACGAGCAGCAGACTGAAATCCAAATCAACACCATGAACAAGTCATGGAACTTCTTCCAGTAAGCTTTCCTGGATTTCTCCTCCACATTCAATCTGTTGCTCTGGGTTCTTATCACACATGCTTGGTTCTTTTATCAGGATGGTTAACACACAGTCTTCAAGTCGCTAGGTCCACTTATCTTCACCCACAGTAAAACATAAACTTCCGAGCCCATCCTGCCTGCCCAGGATTCCTGCATTGTTCACAGCCAGTGCCCAGCAAACATTTATACTTGATGCAGAAGAAAGTCTGGAGGCATCGGACATAGAGCTTGAGTTTGTGTCCTGGCTCCTGAATCCTAGCTTTGTGACAATGACTTACTTTTAACCTGTGTTTTCCACATCTCTAAAACCACAGTTACATTCATCTCCTGGTGTTGTGATGTTCAAATGAGTTAACCAATATGAAAAGGATTTGGACACAGAAAAGAACCACTATACAAAAGGAAATACTATTAACAGCAATGTTCAGCAAGGGTTGTTGAATCAGAGCCTTATCATTCACCTGGAACTACAATAGCAAGAGAGAGACATAGGGAGAAGTAGAGGGGGGGAGAGAGAGAGAGGGAGAGAGAGAGAGAGGGAGGGAGGAAAGGAGCATCAATGCATCTCCTAAGCCAAGAAACTTGAATGTCCCTTGGAAGGCACCCAAACCAACCTTAATCACATGATAATTCATATTCAGTGACACGGTGCTGACTGGAGGCCTAATCTGGCTTCTATATGTTGTTTTCTTTGAGCTAAACATGGTGTCAGCACATGATATATTAGCGTTTGGAATTCCCTATCCTCCCCCATTTGAAACTTGGAGGAGGAGGCCCTTGTACAGATGAACAAACGAGTCAGCTAAAAATGAAAGGGCCTTCCAACCGAGGCTCTGGTAAAAAAGATGGACATGCTGGTCTCCTTCCAGCAAGCAGAGGACCCTGCTCTTCTGGCACCTGCCTAGCAAGTGCAAGGTTTTTGGTTCGATCCCAGTAACAACATATAACAGTGCTGAGCGTGGTGGCTCACGCCTGTAATCCCAGCACTCAGGAGGCAGAAGCAGGAGGATTGCTGAGTTGGAGGCTTGCCTGGACTACATAGTGAGCTCAGGGCCAGGCTGAACTACAAAGTGAGATCTTGTCTCAAAAAAAAGAATCAGGAGCCGGAGCATTAGCTCAGTGGTTCCGGCGCCTGCCTCGCAAGCGCAAGGTCCTGAGTTCGATCCCCGGTAACCACATATAATGCTGGGTGTGGAGACACGCCCACCAACAATCAACGCCACATACCACAATGCCGGACGTGGTGGCTCACGCCTGTCATCCCAGCACTCGGGAGGCAGAGAGAGGAGGATTGCTGAGTTCGTGGCGGCTTGCCTGGGCACCATAGTGAGCTCAGGGCCAGCCTGAACTACAAAGGGAGACTCTGTCTCAAAAAAAGCAAAAAAAAACAAAAAGAATCAGGACCTTGAGCTTATCAGATGTATTTGATCAACAAATAATGAAACCTTTCTCAACCAAAACATAAATGGAAGGACACCCAAATTGGGTGCTATAGCACCACAATGACCTGTCATCTTATTGACCATTTGATGAGTGCAATACGAGGTTAACAGCAGTGGATTCTAGCTCTCTGTCCTGGGAATTCAGTTCTATCTCCCTACTGGACTACACAGGCCACTAAAAGTCCCTGCCATCCTGGTTTGGGCTTTGTGCCAACTCTCTTGCCTTTCACCAAACCTCCAGCCTCCAAGAAGCTCTGCCTGGACTGTGACCTTATCTGGCCACCTGTAGTGACTTTTCACCCGCTGTGGGCTCTCTGTCTTTGCTTTCAGTGCTGCCTTTTCCTCTTCTATCCTGCAGCCACTGGTTAACCCTGTCTAGTTGTTTTGTAACCTAGTTATCATCGTATGAAGTGTGACGTATGACTTAGATCTGGAATACAAGAACCTGTGGTTGTCCAGTTCACTGGCTATCAAATGAGTCTTGGGTGAGTCTTGAGTACTTAGCCTGTAAAGCTAATGAAGTTGACATAGCTCATGCATTTCTTTGTTACTCACACGCTCTAATGTGCCCACTTTATGTTCATGCCATAGCTCACTCAGCACATACTGCCCATTCCAAGCAGGGCTGGAGAGCTCCTCTACTCCCCAAAGCATGCCTCAGGCAGGGACACAGGGGTTGGGCATAAGAGCCTCTGTGTAGCAGCTGCCTTCTATAAGGGGCCGTGTGTGGTTGAGCAGTGGGAAAGCTTGGAGTGGAGCCTGGAGTCGGGCAGGGAGCTGTGTGATCCAGGAGGTTGTGTGCAACCAGCAACTTCCCAGACTCAAGACAGGCCATAGGACAAAGCTCCTTAGAGGAGAGTAAGGGGACTTCTTGAGGCAGGGCTCCAGACTCAGAGAGGATTCCAGGGAAATGAATGGAGCCATCACATGGGGGAGGAAGATGCTCTCTTTCCTGGAGGGAGACCCAGTGGACTGGAGTCCGCTAGGGAGGGAAGGATAGGCTTATGGGGCCCTGGTCAAGTTGAGCACAGACCATGTTTAAGGACAAAGCCAAGAGAGCCCAGAGCAAGTACTGGATGAGATCTTTGGTTAGCTAAGAAGGTACTTGGCTTTCATAAAAAGCATGAGTACTAGCAGCCTGAATACATAATGTCTGGAATTTATACTTGACATAAACTCTCAGAGCATATCAGTCTTCGCCTTAGCAGCTCAACATTGTGGGCCAACATCCAGTTCATCCTCTCAGCCCTAAATCAGTAAGATCCCATTCCCCCAACCACCACACTGGGGTTCCACTCAGACAGAAGTCAGCAGGGCCCCTTCTGAGGCTGTCCTGACAATGCCCCTGAGTATTCCTGTTAGACCTGAGTTCCATGACTTGAGAAAAGAGTGAGATTTGTGAAACACACAGAGAGGAGGCTGGAAAGGTAGAAGGGCAGGTCAGGGTCAGTCCAGATGAGCCTCAAGTCCAGGACAGGTGATGGCTTCTGGGCTCTGCCTCTAGCCTCTGCATGCCAGGCATCCACTGTGATGTCCCACAGGGCTCAGGATGAAAAGGGCAGCATCCAGGCTTTCTCTTGGGACTCAAGAACAGCTTGAGCTGCAACCTGGCAGCTTCACACAAGAGCAAACACATACAAAAGCCAAACAATCCAATTCAAAAATGGGCAGTGGATTTGGGTAGATGTTTGTCGAAAGTCAGTGTAGATAGCATTGGACAACAAGGACATAAAAAGAGGCTCAGCATCGGCAGTGAGCAGGGAAATACAAATCAAATCCAGTAAGATGCCACCTGTGCCCATGGTATGACTACCATCGAAAGAACAGAACAAGAGTTCCTGTGGTGGAGCTAGAACCTTTGAATGCTGTTGCAGGGGCTATAAAACAGGGTTAGCCACTGTGAAAAACAGTATGGTAGCCCCTCAAAGAATTAAAAAGAAAACTACTGTATGATCCAGCAGTCCTGCTTCTTGGTTTATACCCCCAAATAAGAGCAGGTACTCTAACAGATATTTATACAGCCATGTTCAAAGCAACATTATTTATGGTAGCCAAAAGGTGGAAACAATTCATCTGTCTGATAAGTACAGTATAGAATGTCCATATAATGGGATACTAGTATGTTTTAAAAAGGAGGGAAATTCTGACATCGGCTGCAAGAAAGGTGAGCTTTAAGGACATTATCCTAAGTGAAATAAGTCAGTCAGGAAAGGATAAATACAGTGAGGCCCCCAGAGGAGTCCAAATCCTAGAGACATAAAGTAGAACGGGGATTGCAAGGTGCTGTGGGCAGGGGATAAGGAGTCGGTCTCTAATGGGGCCAGAGTTTCAGCTTGAGAAAGTAAAGTAATTCTGAAGATGGATCGTGGTGATGATTGTACAACTATGTTAATGTTCTCAATGTTACAAAATGGTATGGTTAAAATGGTAAATTTTACCTTAGGCATACATTACCACAATTAAAATAACTACTACAGGCCTGGGGTAGCTCAGTGGTAGAGCACTTGTCTAGCATGCACAGGACCCTCAGCTTGATCCCCAGCATCACAAACAAATTATAATCATTGCACTATTTCTCATAGCCTTCGCGGGTGAGAATTTGGGAAGGGCTTGGCTGGGTGGCTCTGAATCGAAGCGGTCACCCTCGCATCTCCTCGAGGCCAAACCCAAGTCTTATCTGACTGGGCTGCTCTCCCAGTGCTCTTTAGCTGGAAGCCTTGGGAGAGTCCAGCCCCTGGACAGCTGGGCAGCAGAGGGCCTAGGAGCCCAAGGCCAACTGCCAAGAAGGAAGTGCCAAACAATAGCTCCCAAGAGGCTTGTCCCCTCAAAGCCAGATTTGCACTTCCAGGGACAAAGGAGGTTTCCTCCGTAGGAAATGATACCCAGGGAGGGCTTCCTGTAGGAGCAGGCTGAGAAGGGGCCGGGGAAGACTAGGCCGGAGAAAGGGGATCCTGGGTCCCCACCGTCCCCAGACCCTGTGTTACTGGCCACTCAAGTCTGTACTTCTCATCTCTCCCCGGGGACACAGGACGGTCTGTGGTGGGGAAAGAAAAGGTTTATTTAAAGGCAGCTTCGAAGGAGACAAGGAGCCCTTTGCCTCTAAATCTTTGTCTTCCTGTGTTCAGGTGTGTAAGGAAGAGAAGGGAGAAATACAATGAGACAAAAGACAAGGAAATTTCCCAGCTGTTTTATTTCCTGGCCGGTTTGGGCTCCTTTCCTCCCTCCTTACGGAGACAAAGCTGGATCCCAACCTCCCGGGGCCAGCATCTATAGATTTCTTTTCAACAGATTCACTGCTCTTTTTTTTCCTTTTTTTTTAACAGAGGTATTATTTTTTGTTCATTTAGCTAAGCTGAGGAGAGGACAGGTGGCAGTTTACATTCTCAGTATGAGGAAACAGGGGAGGCAGTCTCTCTCTAAAAGAAAACACCTGAATTTTTAAAGATCTGTTTTACCTTTTCAGCTACACCTAGGCACAAAAGGCTGTGGAAAATGGCCAAAACCCAGGCCGCTAGGGACTGGCACATGAATCACTGAGTTATTGAGCCTGGAGGTCAGGAGTCATGACTTTGAATCTCACTTCCCCATCGGAAGGGCTGAGTAACCTTGAGCCCTGGCAGCCTTCCTCCCCTACTAGAAGAAAGGGCAGGCGTGAAGTCTCTGTCCACTGTGTGTCTAGAAGTGGGGGTTGCAACTGAAACGACCCAGGCCTTGCTTTGCCTCAGCTGCTGCCTCGATCTCCTTGGCGAACAGACAGAAGTAAGCAGCCAGAGATGAAAGGTAGCCATGAATCTCAAGCGTGAGGAGGTTGACAGTACTGATTAATCTCATCCCCTGTCCCTGCATTTGACAGAATTAATTCAGAAATTGTCTCTAGGCTAGAAGGCCCCCAAATTCAGCTCTGTAGCTGGAAACAAAGGAGAAGCTATTGAAGGATTGACTGGTCATTCTGCCTCAGAAGCCACAGGGTGCCTGCTTCTTCCCCTGAGTGAAACTCAACCATCCCAGGAAGGGCCCAAGCAGGGTGTGGGTCAAGAGCTCATGACCATCAATGGAGATAGCCTCTCGTAGTCTCAGAGTCCCTTTCACCAGGGAGGTGGTAGTGGTGGTGCAGGTGACCCTCCAGGATTGGCATTGGGACTGGGCATGGTGAAGCACACTATAGTCCCAGCTACTCCTGAGGCTGAGGCAGGAGGATCACAAATTCAAGGCTATCAGGGCAATTTAGTGAAACTCTGTTTCAAAATAAAACAAAAAGGGATGAGGGTATAGCTAATGATAAAGCTGGCATCTAACATAGGCCACAGGTTTGATCCCCAGAACCACATACATGCACCCAAAACAAACACAAAGAGTGAATTCAGCCTATTATAGGCAACTAAGTTAGTTAGAAATATGACAGGCAGTCTGGGATGGTGGTGCATGCTGGTAATTCCAACACTCAGGAGGGAGAGGCAGGAGGATGGCCATGAGTTCAAGGCCAGCCTGAGCTATATAGTGCAGAAAATAACAACACGTGTGGGTGGAGGTACCTTCGGTAAAGGCCAGAACTCAAGACAAAGATGAAATGACTGTTTCTCCAGGGATAAATAGTAACGACTGATATTCTTCTCTTTTTTGGGGACCAGGGATCGAGATCAAATTCAGGACTTTGTGTTTGCTAGGCAGGTGCTAGAATTAGTGAGCTAAATCCTTGACTCCAGACAGTGACTGATAGTCTAAATAGGCATCAATCTTTTGGGAGGGGAACCAAGACCTTGACCCATCCATTCCAGGAAAGGTCTTTGTTCTTTACATGACTGTTTTCCCATTGGATCAATATTACCTAAGTGACTATACTTGTAATCTTACTAGTTGACCATAGATTTGTCCCACCTTGAATCTACCTCATGATTTCATACCCACCTCATGATTTTGCTCTATAAAGCCTCCCCTGTAACTAGAGTCCAACACAACTCACCTTCTGGATCCTCTTCTGTTTTTCTTAGGTAGATGCTATCTTTCCCTCAATAAATATTTCTTAATTCCCCTTGTTCCTAAAATTCATTCTTCAGTCTTACAGAACATGAACTCAGCATATCAGATATCTAACAAGTTGGGAGTTATAATATTTCCCTTATATCATTTGGAGGTGTCACCTCTATGGTGTAGCTATGGTGTAGGGTTGACATGGGGGAAATAGGCGCAACTCCCAACCTGTCAGATGTCTGATACACTGAGTTTGTGTTCTCTAAGACTGAGAAATGAATCAGAACAATGGAGATTAAGAGTACATGGGCCGGAGATTTAGCTCAGTGGTTCCGCTGCCTGCCTAGCAAGTGCAAGGTCCTGAGTTCAATCCCCAGTAACCACATAGAACAATACAAGGCGTGGTGACTCGTGCCCACCAGCAATAAGTTAGTACACACCACAAGGTCAGTGTGGTGGCTCACGCCTGTAATCTTAACACTCAGGAGGCAGAGGCAGGAGGACTGCTGAGTTTGAGGCTTGCCTGGGCTATATAGTAAGCTCAGGGCCAGACTGAACTAAAAGCGAGACCCTGTTTCAAAGAAAAAAAAAAAAGAGTAGGAACCCCCCCTCCCCCACATACCAAGGCCTTGCACTTGCCAGGTAGGTGTGCGATATCACTGAGCTTCATCCCCAGCCCAAAAGTAGGAAATATTTATTGAGGGATAAGCACCTCCTGCCCGAGAGAGACAGGAGGATACTTGGAAAGTGGGTTGCCCACAAGCCAACTTCTTAAAGAAATTTTATGGAGCATAATCATGAGGTGGGTACAAAGTCATAGGTGGGCATAAGGCAGGCTAAAACTATAGTCAACCAATGAGATGATGAGTGTAGGTCTTAGATAATATTGATCCAGTGGGGAAGCCCGTCCCGTAGCAAATGTACATGGAAGGAACAAAGACCTTTCCTGGCAGGGATGGGTCAGGGACTTTTCCCAGAAGGATGGGTCAGGAGCTCTTCTTGGTCCCCATCCAAGGTGACTGGTGCCTGTTAAGAATAACAGTCTTGGGGCCGGAGGTTTAGCTCAGTGGTTCCGGCGCCTGCCTCACAAGCGCAAGGTCCTGAGTTTGATCCCTGGTAACCACATATAATGCTGGGCGTGGAGACACGCCCACCAAATATCAACACCGCATACCACAATGCCGGACGTGGTGGCTCACGCCTGTAATCCCAGCACTCGGGAGGCAGAGACAAGAGGATTGCTGAGTTCGTGGCGGCTTGCCTGGGCACCATAGTGAGCTCAGGGCCAGCCTGAACTACAAAGCGAGACCCTGTCTCAAAAAGCAAAAAAAAAAAAAAAAGAATAACAGTCTTATCTATCACCCTTTGTTACGTAGGTGTAGTCATTCTAACTTTATCTTGAGACCTGGCCTTTAATGTATGTACCACCAGCCACAGTTGTAATGTTTTGATCTTCTAACTGGCTTTTTTGAGGGCCTATGCCCAACTGTCTAAAATTTTTCTAACTAACTTAGCTGTCTATAATATCTGTATCATCCATAGATGAAGCCTCCCTCCATGGAAATCTGAGGGGAAGGCTCAGGAGAGGATGCCTTCCGGCCACCCTTTCAGAAGTGTGCAGAAGAAACAAAGCGGGGGTGGTGGTGGTGGAGAACACAGAGACCAGAAATGAGGGAGCAGAGCCAGGAATTTACAGAGGTTCTCCAGGTGGGGTGAATGACGATGGAAACAGGAAGCAGAGGGAGCAGTTAGCAGTCAGGGTGTCACTCCCCGAGCAAGGTGGAGACACAGCTGGGCTCTAAAACACCCTTCCTCCCCTGGAGCCTGTGCGCCATCAGGACAGGAAAGACAGAGGAGACCAGGCGCTGCAGTGCAGTGGCTGGTAGGCCCGTGGGCAGCCTCCCACTGGGTTATGAACCACAGCTGCTAGTCGGGCATGAGCAGAACTGTCCCCTCCCTTTATACACAAGGAGATGCCCTGCATCCCTGCAGCTTCTCAGTCTCCTCTTGGCCCTCCCTGTGGGGAAGGGGTCAGTCCTCATATACAGCGGTGAATGGTGTTCCCCAAAAAGATGTGTTTACTTATGTGAGAAAAGGTCTTTAGAGATGCAAGTTAAGGATCTCAGGATGTTACCATCCCAGCATTAGGCTGTGACTTAAATTTAATGGCAGGTGTCCTGGTAAGGGGGGGAATGCAGAGGGAAGGCCATGGCAAACCAAGGAAGGCCAGAGCTGCCAGAACCTGGAGGGTCAAGAGAGAATCTTTCCCTGGAGCCTCCAGAGGGTTTACAGACTCCCAGCCTATAGAACTGTGGGGATAAATTGTCACTTTGAGCCTTTGTTTAGAAATGAATATGCCGTAGGACTCTTCTGGGGGCATCTCAGGGAGAGGAGCTGAGGGCAGAGGGTCAGGTCTGGAAAAGCAGCTGACTGTTGCTAATGTAGGACCTGCAGACCTCAAAGGGAAGCAATCTCAGTGAAAGTGCTCCCTGCGGTTAGCGGTCAGGGCAGGAGGAAGTAGGCATGACAGCTGCTAAATCTGTGGCCCTTGGGTATGTCTCTCTTCCCTGCTCAGTCAATAGCAAGAGTGAATTTCCCATGATGGGGTTTACAGTTTTTTTTTTTTTTTTTTTTTTTGAGACAGGGTCTCGCTTTGTAGTTCAGGCTGGCTCTGAGCTCACAATGAAGCCCAGGCAAGCCTAGAACTCAGCAATCCTCCTGTCTCTGCCTCCCGAGTGCTGGGATTACAGGCGTGAGCCACCACGCCCGGCACCAGTTTTTGTTTTTTTGAAACAGAGTCTCGCCATGTAGTTCAGGCTGCCCTTGCACTCAGTCCATAGCCTAACCTGGCCTTGAACTCACAGTGATCCTCCTGCCTTAGCCTCTCATGTACAACCACACCCAGCATTGCCATGATGATGTAAAAGCTGAAGACCAGGGCCCTCCTTGCACAAGCCCCTTCTAAAACCTTGTTTCTGTTCTTATCTTTCTTTTTTTTTTTTTCCCTTCAAAAGGAACCTTACAATTATGTAGGCATCGGGTCCCACAAATCCTGCATCTCTTCTCTACTAACCTCAGGGCCACGTGGGGTTCACTGATCACCCAGGCAGGGTTGCTGTTTCCCTGGGATTCCTATCATCCAACCATCCAGCTATCCAGACTTTTATTCTATGACCCATCCAGGCTCTGTACCTCCAACCAATGTCATTTCTCTAGTGTCTGCCAGGGGACACATGCCTTGCCCTCAGGTAATTCGGGTTTAGGGCAGGGGCAAGATGGCACACAGAAAAACACTCCTACAATAAGCAGCCACTTAGGGATGAGGTGCTGAAGGGAAGTACAGAGGATCGCACCCACAAGTCAGGACCCTAGCAAGGGGATGAGGTTGGGTGTGAATGGAACCACAGATAGGAATTCATCCTCAGACAAGAGAAGGGCAGCCTGGGCACAGGAACAGCATGGGCAAAGGGCACTGCAGGGGTTTTGAACACTCAGGGGACTTGGCCTTCCTGCCCCCCAGGGGCAGCTGGATGAAAAGGAAAACAGAGCGAAAGGCTCAGGCTAGAGATGTCAGCAGGGATGTGAAGGGTAGTGTCGTCTACCAGGGGCTCCTGGAACCGAGTACCACACACCAGGTAACTCTAGAGCAGAAATTTGTTGTCTCACAATACCGGCCGCCAGAAGTCTGCAATCCAGGCTTTAACAGTCCGTGGCCTGAGGCTTCTAAAGGAGGACATTTCCTCGCCTTTTCTGGCCACTAACTTCAGTTCTAGGTGTCTTTGTCTCACAGCTGGTCTAGTTCAATCTCTGCCTCGCTTGTCCCGTGGTGTTCATATGTGTCTGTCTGTGCCCCTTCTTATAAAAAACCCCAATCATATTAGATCGAGGGATCAGAACTGAGTTTAACTTAATCATACCTGCAGAGTGTCTGTTTCCAAACGAGGATTCACAGAGGCCAGAAGTTAGGGCTTCCACAACTCTTTCTGGGGGGGTCATGATTCAACTCAAAACAGGGAGGAAGAGCAGATGGGACTTGGCTCTGATTAGATGATGTGGGGAGCTGAGGAACACGGGAATCTCTGGGCTGGGGGGAAGCCCTGACTGCAGATTGAGGCTGCGGAATCCTAGGCAGGAGCTGAGGCTTTGGAGATGAACAAGGCATAGTCCACCACCTCCAGGAACTCCCAGGCAAGCTGGGAGGCATGAAGGAAGCCTGGGACTAGTAAGTACAGCAATAAGTGAGTCTTAGGGATGTGGGGTAGGGAGAATTGAAGCTGCCAATCAAGCCCCCAGACAAGTGCAAGGAGAATGGGGTCGAGAAGGCCTGTCATGGAGTATCTAGGGTCCTGTGCAACCCAGCTTCTCTCTCAAGTTCATGTTCCTCATGGCTCAGCTCCCTCTGTCATCTCAAACTCCACATATCCTCAGCCCTTCACTAGCTTGATTCTTCATACAGCTTTTCTACTTTTAAAACAGCCCACCCTTAACTACCTCCCTCCACTGCTATTTTGGCACACCCCTCCCCCCACCTCACTTGTGCCTTAAACTGTTCCCAGCATCCCTTCAAACCTCCCATGAATCTAGGCAGCAGGTAAAAGAAACAGCCCATCCCCTAGTCTGCCTCTGCCCTGTCTCCAGTGTACCGTGAGTGTTTGAGTCTCAAGGATCTCCTGTGACTCCTGCGTCTCACCTCAGCCCTGGGCTCTTGACTATTGGGCCAACTGATTCCAGGTGTCAGCTGTTCCACCAGCTCCTGGGACCCAGAGGTGATCCCCATTAGACTCAATTCTTTTTTTTTTCTTTTGAGACAGGGTCTCACTTTGTAGTTCAGGCTGGCCCTCAACTCACTATGTAGCCCAGGCAAGCCTGGAACTCAACAATCCTCCTATCTCTGCCTCCCCAGTGCTGGGATTACAGGCGTGAGCCACCATGCCTGGCACTGTGGTATGTGGTATTGATGGCTGGTGGGCATGAGTCACCACGCCCAGCATTGTATGTGGTTACTGGGATCAAACTCAAGGCCTTGCGCTTGCGAGGCAGGTGCCGGAACCACTGACCTAAATCTCCAGCCCTAGACCCAATTCTTATCCACACCCCTCAAGACTGCCCACCACACACCACTATACCTGCCAGCCCCAGATATAGTGGCCCAGGAGAGACCCTAGATACTCCTGACATTCTCATCCATCCTACACAAGAAGCACCAGAAACTCAGTAGCTTGCATTTTCTTCTGCCTTGTCTCTTCCGAGCTGGGTGGTAGCAGGATTCATTAAGCCTTGAACCCGGACACTGGGTCAGGGGAGAGCTGATGACACTGTTGGAATCAAACCACTGTTGCCCTCAATGGATCCCACCTGACTACACCACCCAGTCTTGTTCTAAGTGCTTATAAAATGTGTTGGAGCTTTATGGTCTGTATACAGGCCTTGGGCCCTCAGTAACCACTGGATCCTGTCTATAGCTGAGTCCCCCAGACTCTTGGGTGAAGATCTAGGCTACCTGATTCCTTAGCAAGGGTCAAATGAGTTCACACCTGTTTGAGTTATTTCTTCCTTTTCATTAGCTGTGTGAAAAGAGCACTTACCATCACTCAACATGTTTTCTCCTGTTTTGCAAAGAAGTTAATTATGGAGTCTCTTCATAAGTTTGTTGCAAAGAGTAAATGAGGTGAAACACACGTTAAGGTTGAGTGCAGTTCCTGGAAGATGTTATAAATTCCCTAAGATAACTTTTTTTTTTTTTTTTTGAGACAGCGTCTTGCTTTGTAGTTCAGGCAAGCCTTGAACTCAGCAATCCTCCTGCCTCTGCCTCCCAAGTGGTGGGATTACAGGCATGAGCCACCACGCCCAGCATTGTGGTATGTGTTACTGATTGCTGGTATGTGTGAGTCACCATGCCTGGTATCATTGTATGTGGTTACCATAGATCAAACTCAGGACCTAGAGCTGTCTAGGGAGGCAATAGAACCACTGAGCTAAATCTCCAGCCCCCTAAGATAACTATTATTGTTAGAAGGAAAGGCAAGCCCATGAAAACCCAATCTCTAGAGCATTAAATGTATTTGGCTTTTGATTAAAATATGTACAAATTTTGCCTCTGTATGATTCTAGAAGATGGGCGTAAAAAAGGAATCATAGGTATAAAGAAACCAGGCCATCCCTTTTATGTGAAGAGTTCCTCTTAGTATGATTATGTTTTCTATAACTAAAACCTATCAGGCCAGCTCCTTTTCGCTTCCATTTCTCATGCTCTCCATTATATGGGGGCAGAAAAATGCACACTTTAAAGGGATTCATGTGCACCTACTGTTTATTCTCATGCCACTTAAATGTCGCCTCTGCTATGTATGAAAGCCTGGATGAGATGAGCACTTAGAACGGGCAACATTTGGAGGGTTTGGCCTCACAGATGGTCGGCTCTCTGAGTTGGCAAATTCCAGTCTGGTTTCCTTTGCTGTTGTCACAGAGTTGCCGTTGCCATGGCATTTGTGTGTGCGAGGAGACGATCATGCATCTTGTTGGCTTCTGGAGCATTCATCCAGAGCCTCCGAACAGGGTGGTGGGAAGACTATCTGCAGAGAGAATAAAGGAGACTGCAGAGGTAGAAGAGAGCTGTTCTGGGCTCCCGCATCATGTGCAGTGGAGGCTGGTCAGGAAGGAGAGAGGCCAGGCAACTCTAAGCTAGCAGAGGAGATACATTGAGGCATAGGGTAAATGTGGGCAAAGGTGGTTGCAAGGCATCCTGGGGCCTCACCAGCACAGGCTGGCGGGTTGGGGGAAGTCAGATGGAAGGCCTCCTACTTGGCTGCTTCTGGCTCTATGCCTTCGCCTGCCCACCCAGTTCTCCATACAACCGCATACTTTTTAAACATAAGTGACATTTTTTTGTACATAAATTATATCACTCCTCGGTTCTAACCCTCCAGCAACCTCTGCTTAGTGAAGCAGACAGCCCCTGTGCTCCCATTTCTCTTCTCCAGCTTCCCTGTTCACTATACTCCAGCCTGGAGCCCTTCCTTCCTATCCCTCACATGTAGCAAATTCAGGTGTGGCCCACCCCAGGGCCTTTGTACTGGCGGTTCCTCCAGCCTTTCTTTAGGGAATGCTCTTCCTTTAGAAAATCCCCTGTTAGCTCGTCCTTATCCTTCAGCTCTCAGCTCCACTATCACCCTCTTAGCCCCCACACCGTGTAAAATGCACAAGTATAACTTCCCCCAACCTACTACATTTTCTTCACATTACCTGAAGCTGTGATTTGTTATCATTTGCCTGCCCTGACAGAATATGAGCCATAGGAAGACAGACTTTTGTTTATTACTTCATCCCAAGAACTTAAGTCAATGTCTGACACAGAGAAGACTTTAAGCTAGCGTTTGTTCATGGATTATGAATGAATGAATGAATCAATCAATCAATGAGTGACTACCAATAGTAGAACCCAAGTTCTCCTTTCCTCAAAGTCCACACTATTACCCCTAGGGAATGAATAAGGTGCAAGCCCCCAAGGAGAGGCAGACAATACCAAAGAAATTCTCTTCCACAGGCACTTTTCCAAGGAGACTTCATTTCGGGGGCTCCAATCTTTGAGGCTTAGTGTGGCTGAAGTTAAGCTATGTCAGTCATAAGGACACTTCTGCAATCTGGACTTTGTTCTTGACAGCAAACCCAAAACTGCAAGTTTCCCTGGACCACAGTCTATTCCCATCACCTTCTCTTTGTATGTCCTCCAGATCTTCAACCCAGATCCCTGAGCCATGCCAGACCCTGTCTCCCTGCCACACTGCTCTGTCATCCAGACTTCAGGGCTCAAATACCAGCCAGCCATATTTCATGCCCAGGTAAGACTGAAAAGACCTTGGGGAGCTGGGTTACTCTATGAGCAGAGCCCCAAATCTGTGAACAGTGATCTTTGTGTACAGGGGTGATTAAACTGGAAGGTACATTTTAACATGCTGCTCAGATGGCTGAGGCCAGTAGGCAAAACTCCAGCTCTGAAGATAATACCAACTTGTGTGCTGGCTGAAAAATAGTTTGAAAAGTATGATGAAGTGCCAAGCGGACCATTAGTTTTCCAGGAATTAATAAAGGAAAATCGTAAGTAGAAAACCATGAGGTCAGGGCGCAAAAGGCTACATTCTCAAGTCCAAGGACCTGATATAGAGTGGAAAATCCTAGAAAGGAGTTGGATAGAGGAGACAGGAAGAAAGAGGCAAAGCAAGAAGAGAAGAGGTCTGGAGTAGGATTGTCTATACATGATAGAAGAGTCTGGGTTAAAGCTTGGTATTGAGAATTATAATCTTTCATGTGCATGGAAATGCTCATTTCTTCCCTGCTTACTGTTTACCAGCTTGATACTAACTTCCTCCTCTATGTTGTCTCTGTCAATCTTTGCAAGGATTCTAAGAGATAGGTATAATTGGTTCTTCCCATCTAATAGATAAAAAAATCGAGGCCCTGAAAAGTAAGTAATGCATCTGAGGGTTTCACAGGGACCCTATGGGTCAGGATTGCCACCTACATTAATCTGATTCCTAAACCCAACCATTTTATCCTGAATTCAGATCAAATATATTAAGAGTCACTCCTTGTCTTGAAATTCATTTCTTTATTTCTCAGTTGTTGCCCTACTATGTGCAGGGATCTATGCCACATGTTGAGAAAAATTTAGATGAAAGGAAAAGTTATTAATCCTTGATGACTTCCTCATCAATGCTATCAGTCATGTATAGCATACCAACAGGTATGTGTTCTAAGAACTGTGTGGCAAGGCAACTTCATTGTTTTGCAAATATGACAGAGTGACTTGCACAGAGTAAAACAGTCTTAATATCACTAGGTGATATCATCTGTTGGGACCACTGTTGTTTGTGTGTTTTGTTCTGCAGCTTATCACTATATCAACAGCAATCGTCTAATGAGTTTCTGTTAGGCACTGTACTCATCTCATGTCTGTCTGTTTTTTTTTGAGACAGAGTTTCACTTTGTAGTTCAGGCTGGCCCTGAGTTCACTATGTAGCCCAGGCAAGCCTCAAACTCAGCAATCTTCCTGCCTCTGCCTCCTGAGTGCTGGGATCACAGGCATGAGCCACCAGGCCCAGCACTATGGTAGGTAGTATTGATTGCTGATTATGGTATTGTTGTATGTGGTTACTAGGGATTGAACCAGGGACCTTGCACTTGCTAGGCAGGCACCAGAACCACTGAGCTAAATCTCTAGCCCTCATGTCTATCTTCTTAAGGACCTTATAATAACATGCATTTGACTGGAGATAACAGAAAACCCACCCACTGGTTCAACCAAGAGATCTTCTTCTCATCTAACAAGTTTTCCAGAGGTTAGCAATCTAGGGTTGTGTAATGACTCAAGGACCCAGTTTCTCTTTGCCTTTCTACTCTGCCATGTACCACATGTTGGCTTATGTCTCCGTTCTGATTGCTTCAAGATCACAAGATGGAGCCAGGCATGGGGTACATCTGCTGTAATCTCAGCATTCTGGGAGGCTGAGGCACGAAAATTGCAAATTCTAACCAAGCTTGGACAATTTAGAAAAGTAGAGAGACACTGTCTCAAAACTACAGGAAGAAAGAAGAAGGAAGGAAGGAAAGAAGGGGATTGGGAATATAGCTCAGTGTGAAGGCCCTGGCTTCAATCTCCAGCACCGGAAAAAGAAAAGATTGTGACAACTTCATGTTCAAGCCTAGGTCTGTCCTATAAACAATAACAATGTCCACAGTCACCATTAGCCACAAACAGGTTTTAGGGAAGCATATGGTTATGAAAACATTGCTATCCCGTGTAGTTCATGAAGAGAAAGTAGATGCTGAGGGAGGAACTCGTAGTTTTCAGCCATCCTATGCAATGGCGATAATCCTCCTCTGACAAATGTAGCTCAGAGAGATAAAGTCCCTTTTCTGGGTCATCAAAAGAATGAGCCAAAACCTGAAAATGGATTTGAATGATTCCAGAACTCTCCTTTGTTTATTGTGATTTTGCATAACAAAACACATAGCCCATGTCACAAAAGATAGGAGGCACATGGATAAATACAATGTGTACAGAGGCGTGAGTCCCATGGTCTAGTTCCAGAGTTGTCATGGGCAGACTTTGCAACATCCCCTGGCAATTTCAAACCGTTAGTCTTTTCCTGTACTTTTCACTTACCTGAAAGGCAAGAGTTCATAAGCGGGTTTCTGGGAATCCCTGCTTTTTCCTTGTAATCCCTGCCCTCATCCTTGATAGTTTTTTTACTCCTTCAAACGCCTTTATTTCTTCTCTTTTTCCTCCTCTCCTGTTCACCTGACCATGAAATACCAAAGAATCTAGTCAGAAAGAGTATCTGAACGAGTCAGGAAAACCAGAAAACCTGGGTCAAGTTAAAATTCCTCATGGGATGGAGGAGGCATTCAACTAGGATTGCCTATGTTTCATAAATATTAGTTTTCTAATTATACATGTATTTTTGTATCCATACGTTATTTGTAATCTACTATGAAAATTTTCTGGGCAATTCTTACCAGTGTCTTGAAGCTACTGTGGTGTTTGGGAATTAAATACTTACCCAGTGTCTTGAAGCAATTCTTACCAGGGTCTTAAAGTTACTACGGTGTCTGGGAATTAAATTGCTTTCTTAACACTGTGTCTCAGATAAATAAATAGACAAACATTTAATAGCATACAAACAATACTACCTATATCTAGTTTTGCATGGCTGGCTCATTCTCAGCATTTTGGGTTTTGCTCAGAAGTTATCTTTTCAGAGAGGTCTTTTCTAACTCTCTATCTCTCACCATGAAGTCCCTCACCACTACAAAGCCCATATTGTTTCCTTGTAGAAATACTGTGCCTGAATGACCTATGTAATCTCTATTGGTATGCATGTAATATGCACGTACCTCCACAGCTAGCTCAGTCTCTGGCTCATTCTTAGTGCTAATGATGTTGGATACATAAATTAATGAATTGATTTGTTCTGAGATGATGGTAGAGTTTCAGAGCAGACAGTTGGAGAGACCGTGGGAAAGTAACCTAGCCTGACTTCCTAGTTTGTAAAGTGGACATTAAGATAAGCATTCAGGGAGGGAGTCCCTGCAAAGGGCTTGGCCAGACTCTTTTCACCCTACTTGCAAATTGCTGAGTCTGCTGGGCCGTTGTGTTTCTCATCCATGGGAAGGGGCTGCTCACAGTCTTCTGAGATGGAGAACAAGCTAGAAAGGTGTGCGAGCAGGTGTTGGGGGTCATGAGATGGAACCAGTGAGGGTAATATCTGAGGGAAAGGACTCTGAAGGCCAGTGGAAGGTGAGCCCTGCCCATGTCTGCTCCCTGCCCTCGCTCAGCTGGTTTCCCTCTAGGGCTTTGTGTTTACAGTGTTCCCTGGACTACTCGTGCGCAGCAGGATGAGTGAACAGGGTTAGAACCTCTAACCCTTGGATCCTGGACTATCCATGGCTGTTCGCGCATCCCAGGCAGCAGGCCTTCTAGTAGAGCAGCCTCGCTCCACCTCCTCCCAGAGTCTTCTTTTGGTCCCCCATCAGCTGGCTTGAAGCTTGGGCTTACTCACAGCTGATTTCCTATACCTCCTGCTTACTCACGACTTCCTCTCGCTTACTCATGGTCTTATCTTCCTTGTGGTTGTCTGGGCCTCTCCAGCCTCAAGACTTGCTTTCTGTGTCAGCCAAGTCGTCAGAAAAGTGGCCTATCTCTCATCACCCTTCCCTCTGCAGGGGCTTTAGTGGGCTCAGAGCTATCCTGTTTGGAGAGCACCTAAGACAGTGTGCCTCAAAATGTAAGGAGCATGCAGGTGTCCACTGATCCCTGCTCCTGCCTGCTGCTCCTGTTGGAGCTTTGGCCTGCAACAGCCAAAATGCCTGGATGCTGCCTTCTGTCCAGAGCGAGCTCATGCTCTGTTTATCAGCCTAAATACCACTTCCTCAGGACAGTCCTCCTAGATTCATAATCAAATGCCATCTACCTTCTTGGAGCCATCAAATCCCTTTGTCTCTTCCCTGGGATTATCACATGACATGTTTTTCTCACATTCTTTCTTAATTTTTTATTAGTACACGTTTACAGTACATGATGTCTACCTCCCTTATGGAGAGTTGGTACATGTGCATAGTCCATCTACTTGGAGTTATTTGTGTGGGTAGACAGAGTCATGTTCCCCCAAAATGTCCACACCCTATCCCTGGACTCTGTATATAACTTTACATGACAAAAGGGACTTTGCAGATGTGATTCTCCCAAGTTGGGGAAATTACCTGTATTATCCACTGGGCTCAATATAAAAATAAATAAAAAGGTTCTTACTAGAGGCAGGCAAAGGGGTCAGAGGAGATACAAAGGCAAACAGAAGTTAGAGAGGCACCATGAAGGGGTAGAGAGGAGCCATAAGCTAAGCCTCTAGAGTTGGAGAAAGCAAGGAAACAAGATTCTCTCCTGGAGGCTCCAGAAAAAAACCAACCCTGCCAACATCTTGATTTCAGCCCATGAGCCTTGTGTGGGACTTCCAACCTCCAGAACTATAACCTAATAAATATGTGCTGTTTGGGGCCTCTAGATTTATGGTAGTTTGTTAGGGCAAAAAAGAAACTAATACCACTGACATTTGTGGGACTGTTCCTTTACTAAAACCATCAGGCTCCTCAAGGCAGAGGTTGTGTTTTACATATTTTTGTAAACATTTCTAAAATATCCATTGACAGTCAGTCACATTGCTCTATCAGTTATTAACTACGTCAGCTAGTCAGTCATTCCTTTCCTCTACCCTGCTCTAAGGCTTCTCTTACCGGAACAGCCTCGGGAGGAAATATCTCCTAGAAGGAAGAGAAATGTCTTCCCTGGAGCCTCACCACTATTTCATCCTTCAGTGGGTGTCTTTTCAAATACTTTTCTACTGAACTAAAACACAATTCTTTTATCTAGTACAATTCACATATATTATAAAGAAATGTCATGAAACATGAAGGAAGTGCCTTATTTCAATCAAACTATTTTATCTTCCACTACTGGCCATCTGATAAGGATTGAAAACTGGCTAAAAAGATAAAATCCAGACCTGCCACAAAAGCTCCACCCTTGGCCTTCCCAACACCAGAGATTCCTGGAACATCAAAGATGGTTCTGAGTTTCAGAATCTTAGCAAACAGGATTTCTTCATCCTAGAGAGCCTTTCCAGTGCTAGCCCTCCCTACTGGTTCTGGGTGATTCTATTCAATTTCTATCACATCCTTCTGTGCTTAGAATTAGGGAGATCAGAAGGTGAAGGCTCCAAGTAGAACCAGAGCGTGTTTGTGATTTGAATCACATGGTCTCCATGCCAAGCTGTTGCCCAAGGAGAGGCGAGGGAGTACTGTGAGAGTTTCTCCTCCCGTAAGAAGCAACAAAGACCAGGGAGTAAGGGCATGGCTCCTTGGTACTGCCTCTCACAGGACCAGTTGTATAACTTCCAGTTTTAATGCTAAGTGAAAATGTGGTGCTTTGGCTGGGGTAGGAGAAGGGATGCCAGATAAGAAATACATCTCCCTTTCCATGGGCCATTGCCCTGATGTATGGTGGAGGATAAACCCTAAAGGATGCACTCAGATATGTTTGGCACCCAGATCAGGGCAGGTTACCATGGTGTTATTGGCCAAGGTGGGACAGTCACTTCCATAACCCATTCCCAGATATTATAGGTATAGGTGCATTCTCTAGTGGGAGTGAGGGCAGAAAGATTAGGGTTGGAGTTAACCCAGTGCACTAGGAACCTGGAAGACAGGGAGATGATAGGAGGTGCACTCTGAGCCCCATAGTGTGTGTAGCACTGTCCCATCAGACTTCACTTACAAAATACAGATTCAGGAATTAACTCCAGTATTTAACTCCAATCTTTTCCCCCATCCAAATACATGGTCCCCTATGACCAGTTATACTCTGCCCTTAACACACAGTCATCCCAGCCTGGCCACTGGTTCCTTGCAGCCATGTCCTGTCCATTCAGGCCCAGGATGACCTCCAAAGGAGCTCACAATAGTCTCTGAGGCTTTTTCCAATATATTCTGGGCAGCCAGCCTTCCTGTAGGCCATCCTGACCCCAAAAGAATAATCAGGAAGTCCAGAATACTCTCTGACAGAATACTCTCTTAATCCAGGCTTGTTGGAAACAATCCTATTTGGCAGAAATAATTGCACAAATGGACTATGACTGGGCCGAGCTCTCCTGCTTGTAGAAGGACTTGGGGACTTAACGTTTGTCTTCACCTCTGGGAGCAACAGGGACTCTGGTGGTTTCACATGCTGTGATGCTCCAGGGTAGAACTATACCAGGATTCTACATAATTCCTCAAGGACTGTTGCTGGCATCTGCCCTGCCCTATGGAATCTTCATCTACGTAATTCCTCAAGGACTTTGCCAGTGTCTGTGCTGCCTTCCAGGTCTTTTGAGTACTTGGTTATTCAAGATGCACAGAATAAAAGGTGTGGCAAGCCCCAGTCTGCCATCTTTGTTAGCCAGAGTAGCATGGATCGGGCCCAAGCTCAGCTTCTCTAAATCTCATTTCTGTCTATTTATTAATTATTTTGCCTTGTGCTGTCGGACTCACAGGAGACTAGAACTTACTGCAGAGTTTCTAGTTATGTCCCCTTCCTTTGTTTCCTACACAGGCTGAATGGATTCTACCCACCTCACACAGCAGTTCTGGGCTGTACCATCCATACCTGAAGGAAGACTTTGTGGTTAGTCTCCACTAGCTGTTGTTGCTGCAAGCCAACAGGCCCTTACAAGCCAGCAGATAGAAACACTGGAATTCAGAGATTCAGGGCCTCAAAGCAAGAGGGTGGCCAAGTTGGGTCACACTCCGGAGCTGTGGACCTGTAAAGTTGTGCTGGCTATGCACTGTCCCTTCCCCCTCTCTGTGTTCACAAGGTCACAGCCCAACTTCCTTCCTGTCTGGGCGGCTGCTGCTATTTTTCCTTTGCCATATGTACCCGTTCACTAAATTTACATTAATTATTCAAGAGAAAACTGAGCATGTGCTTTTGAATAGCAACATGTCTGCACATGCATTGAGACTTCTGCAATGAGCCTTCCTTCAGGGCCTACAGCTTCCGCTCAGCCTACTTCTCTTCGCTTTGTTGCTATAGCTTCTCTCTTTCCCTCTTTCCTTGTTTCCATGTTTTTATTAAATTTGTTCATAATGGCTCATACACTTTTTTGTGAGTTAGTAATTTCTACCTCCGACAAGTAGACCCGTGTGATACCCCTACACCCTCTTTGTGGCCTCTCAGGGCACACCTATGTCCCTCTCATCGTCACCCTGATCCACATTGGTGGAAGAGTTGGCCAAACCCAGAGCTCCAGGAAGCATAACCTCCTTATCTGTTTCCTCCCAGCCATGCTTTTTCTTAAAATAGAAGTATGAAACGAATACATTTTATAGGTCACCGTGCTTCATAGATTGAATGCATGGTATGAGATGCATGGACAGAGGCTACAAATGCTGCAACACTAGTTAGAAGCAAGGTCTGGGGGCTGGCCACCTGAGTTTAAACCCTGGTTGTGCCATCTGTGAGGTGTGGCCAATTATCTTCTCTGGCCTCAGGATCCTGGTCTATAAAATGGAGGTAATACAGGTAACTACTTCCCAGGGCTGTGTGGGTGGTAAGTGGGTTAAGGCTGGTAAAGCATTTAGAAATGCATCTGGCACATACAAGTGCTACAAGTGTGTGCTAATAAAGGACACATTTCTCTTTCCCTTCTCGGTTCAGATTCCAGTATCAGCTATGTCTCTGTTTCTAGTGAATTTGAGAAGTCTTCACATATACCTCCACAACACATATCCCAACAAGGATTAAACTTGCCCCCTGTCCTGAGCTTCCCAGGGCATGTCCTGTAAACTCCCTTCAGTCTCCCCACTTCAGCAAAATTAGAAACCAGAGGGCAGGGTTGGCTAAAGTAGGGCAGATCGAGCATGCTGAGGGTTGATTTCCAGTCTTACCACTTGGCCAAGAGAGGAAGGAGAGGCCTCAGATGTCCTGCACCTTCTTTCAACCCGCTTTGAGTGGAGAGCAAGGGAACACAGGTCGCGTTCCCACACACCAAGGGCCATTAACGCTTGTCATTCAGCACACACCTACATGGTCCTTCGGTGTGTCACGATGCTCAATACTCAAAACAGTCTTTCGGGAAAATCTCATCACCCCAATCTTTTGGATAGGGCAAATGGGGCTCACCAAAGTTAGGTGATGGGCCCAAGGCCATACAGGAAGTAGCAGAGCTAAAAGACAAATGCTGCCATCTTGCATGCCAAGGCACACTGTTCCCTCATCACAAAGCATCCCTTCCCCTGGGGTGACATGCTACCGGCCATGAGAGAACAGAATGTGGTAGCAGGAAGCAAGTGCTATCCCTTTGCCTTGGACATGACACTCTTGAGGACTTGAGTGTGTGTAGTGGAAGAGTGGCAGCAACCCCCCCCCTCAACTGTGTCCGGCTGAGGCTGGGGAAGGGCATCTTCACACGGACTTACTCCTAGGGAGAGCTGAGAGCAGACAGGAGGAACACAGTCCCCACACACACACACCTTGAGTCCAGCAGGCCCAGGGGCCTGAGAACCTTCTATTTTGAGCCCCAGACACAGTAGATGTCACTGTCCTGCAGGAAGTACAGGACAAGGAAGAGAAAGAAATAAGAACACTAGAATCCATAGAGGATACTAAGTGATTCACCAGGAGGACAAACCTGGAGAGCACAAGGCACACAGCAGACCAGAGCATGGAAAGCAGTAGTTTGAAGAGGCAGCCAGAGCTGATCAGGCTCAGGAGTGGCACCAGCACCAAGCCAGGGACAGAGATAGGCTCAGAACAGCATCCAGCACAAAGACCCTATTGGCACCTCATGAGTGCTCTGCAGGCACCAGAACTGGAGTGACCACTGTTCCTGTGCCCTCCCACAGCACCTGGCCTTGGTCCCTGCCTATTGTCGGTGTTTGGTGAATTCTTGTAGCTGACTTAAGATGGGAGCGAGGCAGCTGCTTACAGGAGTGCTCCCGGTGTGCCAGGAATGTCAGGGATGACGCAGGAGGCAGCAGCCGGACTCAGTGGTGGGGACTGTGTTTCACATCTGCCTTCTGACTCAGGCAAACAACTGTGTTTCCTTGACAAGACTCCTCTTCTGGGCCCTTGGGGAAATGGACTCACACGTTTCTCCCAGCTCTGAAGCCCTGTGTTTGCTCGAGAAAGACAACACATGCACACAGTTTAACATACGCTGCCCACTCCTGAGTGTCCAGGTGCTGGCTGGGCTGGATACCTAAGTCTTGCCCAGTGTGCCTTCTCCTCGAATGCCTTGTGCCTGCTGTGATCCTATTTCAGCTTCCTTCTTTGTAAACACCCTTGTCCAGGTGCCTTTTCCAGGCCTGCTTCTCACAGATGAGTGGGGGCTCTGGTCTAACCTATATAAAACCTCAGCTGGTTTGTAAACACCTAGCAGCTTACAACTTGTTTGCCCTCAGAATCCTCCTGCTGCTCTAAGTCAGTCTTCTGGGGGGAGGGACATTTCCTAAAGTGCTGTTTTCAAACACTGAAAATGATTTATTTATTGAGCACCCGCTGCTGGCTTTGCAGTTTGTGTGAGCACAAGGCTTTGTCCTTGCTGCCAGTGGGGACTGCTCATTCCCTGTCACAGACTAAATGTCACCTTTTTATGAATCTGCAGTTGATAGTGAGGCAGAGAAGAGTGAAGCAATACTCAGGTGGGTGAGGCAGCTTGAGGCACTTGCTTCTAGACCTTTGCTCCAAGGTGAGGAAGACTTGACTCAACCTCTCCCAGGGAGTCAGAGTTGTACTGCTGCCACCTCAACAGGACTGGCCAAGGCTCAAGTCCTTTTCTTGTCCCTGAGGCATAGGTAGCAATTTCACCTGGGTTGCTGAGTCACTTGGGTTTTTTCCAGGTAGAAGTGGTAATTACCAACCAAGATGAACCCAGAGTTCCTTTCTTAGTGTCTGGTGCACATCGTTCTGGATGACCAATTTAGAAACAAGTCTGTGTGTGTGTTTCCACAAAACCCTTTTATAGAATATTCAGAGTCCTGGACATTCTACTGGACCCACTGGATGAATGACAAACAATGGACAGGTATTATTGTTTGAATAATGACTACTAATCTGTTCCCATCACAAGTGGTTTGGTGGTTTGATCAACTAACAGGTATTTTTTGCTTTTTGTTTTTTTTTTTTGTTTGTTTGTTTGTTTTTTGCTTTTTGAGACAGGGTCTCACGTTGTAGTTCAGGCTGGCCCTGAGCTCACTATGGTGCCCAGGCAAGCCGCTGCGAACTCAGCAATCCTCCTGTCTCTACCTCCCGAGTGCTGGGATTACAGGCGTGAGCCACCACGTCTGGCATTGTGGTATGCGGTGTTGATTGTTGGTGGGTGTGTCTCCACCCCCAGCATTATATGTAGTTACAGGGGATCGAACTCAGGACCTTGTGCTTGCGAGGCAGGCGCCGGAACCACTGAGCTAACCCTCTGGCCCTGCTTTTTGTTTTTTGTTTTTGTTTTTTAGTTTTTTGACACGGGGTCTTGCTTTGTAGTTCAGGCTGACCTGAACTCACTATGTAGCCTAGGCTAGCCTCCAGTGCTGGGATTACAGGTGTGAGCCACCATACCTGGCAGGCATTTTAAATATATCCTACCCAGATGGCTGTCTATGTGAGTGAGATACACCAGGAACACAACAGCAGCTCTTTCCTCTTCCTATATTACCTATCTCTCATAACAACCCAAAGAAGGCAGTGTTTTGATGACCTTCACTCATGACCTCAATTTTAGGGAACCTGAGCCCTTTGTTTCTTATCCTAAGGAGTTTATAACTTAGTTAAATCAAGAAATACGAAACAGAGGCTGAGTATGGTAGCACACA
>PVIC010020911.1:0-29149 GCA_004025085.1 Thryonomys swinderianus | reverse complement strand
AATTCTTACTGAACTTTTTTGTTAGTAACTTTGCTCCTGGTGTCTTAAGGACAGACATTGCCTGGGATAAAAGTAGCCCTAGTACAGCAGGTACTCAATGGTGTAACAGCTGCTTCGTGGGGGTAGGGCTTTCAAGGTACCGAGGCTCTTTGTAAAGATTTTTTCCTTCATAATCATTAAAACCGTCATTGAAAGTAGACAGAGCGTGTACTATTCATTTCAACACTGTTGGAGAAACTAAGGCCTACCCTCAAGCAGTATGCCCACTGATTGTTTCCTTCTGTAGAGTAGATGCTCATTAAATGTTACTTTGTCCCAAGGGCAGGAAAATAATGCTGAAAGACAGTCAACTCATTCAAGAATCAAGTGGTCATTTGAACAAATAACTGTCTGAAAGGGAAACTCGAAGAAAAAGGAATGGTGGAAGTGTTTTACTTTATTCGAGGGGGAATCAGTGAAAGATTTGACAAGAGAAGTTTGCAGAGTCTTGAAGGACTTTGTGATGCCCTAAAGGTAGAAAGGAAGGCATTTCAGGTAGAGGAAGTGACGTACGCCATATGCCAAAAACCACAGGAAGAAGACGGGCGCGGAGAGGGCCTTCAGCGCCAGGGGCCCGGCAGCAATCAGTGGTGGTAGAAGGGTGAGGTGGCTGTGACTCCTACGGCTCAGACCTGCAGGGGCGGGAAAAGCCCTTTGTGGTTTGCACTGTTCGCCCAGCCTCCTCCTTCGTAGCCCTTCTTTGTCTCTGCCTCCCACCTGGCCGCCTCCAGTCTCTGTCATACCGAGAGAAAAGTCTCGTCGCGTAGGGACCGGCACTTGACTGCCTGGAGGCGTCAAGGTGACCAGGTGAAAGGCCTTTTCCATCACGGGAGGCAGGTGAGGGGCATGAAGTCCGCCCGGGAGCGGACACCGGCGTCCCCGCCTTGCTGCAGGGTCGGAGACCAAGGCGTCCAGTTGCTCTTCGGATGAGTCAGGCCTGCGGTCCCGAGGAGCGCGGCGGCCGGGGCTGACGGGCTCTCTCTCACTCTTGCCTCTTTGCCTTGCAGCTGTGTCAGTGAGTATGGAAGATTATGATTTCCTGTTCAAAATTGTTTTAATTGGGAACGCTGGTGTGGGGAAGACGTGCCTAGTCCGACGATTCACTCAGGTAAGAGGACCCGTTCAGAGCCCGGGCTGGGGCCGGGCGGTCGGTGCGCGGCGCGCCTCGGCGGGGCTGCAGGGCGGGAGCCCCGACCGTGTGCGGCAGCTTTGCGGCTGAGAGTTTCTCCAGGTCATCTCAGGGGTCGTGGGTCTGTGGGCGCCCCGAGCCCCCCACGCCTTCTCGCTTCCTTTTAGGAAAGTGGCAGGTGGTTTTGCTTCCAGTATCAAAAACAGGTTATTGGATAAAGATAGATTAATTCAGAGAAATCAAAAGTTGAGAACACAAGACTCTGGACATCAGATTGAACCTACACATTAATTTTGAAAAGCCTCTGGTATAAATTAAATGTCACTTTCCCGCTTATACCACCCAGGTCTTTTCACCAAACTAAATCGTTTGTGGTTTAGAACAAGATTTGCTGATTCCCTGGTCTCGTAAATGGGAAGAAAATGAGAACAGTGAAGAACTAGTTGAACTGAAATCAGTGTCTTTTCTGTTTTTTCAGGTTTTTTTTTTTTTGCTTTTGAGACAGGGTCTCGCTTTGTAGTTCAGGCTGGCCCTGAGCTCACTATGGAGCCCAGGCAGGCCTCGAACTCAGCAATCCTCCTGCCTCTGCCTCCCGAGTGCTGGGATGACAGGCGTGAGCCACCATGTCCGGCATTTGTTTTTTCAGTTTTTTAAGACAGGGTCTCACTTTGTAGTTCATGCTGACCCTGAACTCAGTGTGTAGCCCAGGCAAGCCTCGAACTCAGCAATCCTCCTGCCTCTGCCTCCCGAGTGCTGGGATGACAGGCGTGAGCCACCACGTCCGGCATTGTGGTAGGCGGCGTTGATTGTTGGTGGGCGTGAGTCTCCACACCCAGCATTATATGTGGTTACCAGGGATGGAACTCAGGACCTTGGGCTTGTGAGGCAGGCACTGCAACCACTGAGCTAACCCTCCGGCCCACTGAGAGATTATTTAATCCAGTCTTCTCAATTTGCAGATGACAAGTTTCGAGGCGGGGGACTGAGTGACATGCCCATGGCGAGCACAGGTTGTAACTCAGGTCTTCTGGTTCTCACTCCGCTCATTTCTGTGTCTTGCTGATCCAACCTCAGAGACCAGTCTCTTTAAAAATACAAGCCAAGGGGCCGGAGGGTTAGCTCAGTGATTCTGGCCCCTGCCTCGCAAGCGCAAGGCCCTGAGTTTGATCCTGGTAACCACATTCAGTGCTGGGCGTGGAGACTCACGTCCACCAGCCATCAATACCACATATCACAGTGCCAGGCGTGGTGGCTCACGCACTCGGGAGGCAGAGGCAGGAGGATTGCTGAGTTCGAGGCCTGCCTGGGCTCCATAGTGAGCTCTGGGTCAGCAAGAACTACAAAGCGAGACCCTGTCTCAAAAAAGAAAAAAAAAAATTAAAGCAGAAACCTGCCTGGTGTTACTAATGAGCAGAGGATTGAGAATTTCACCCAGGTTTGTTCAGCATCCAACTGCTACTAATATCTTTTAAGAAGACATGAAGAAAGTAATACTTTTGACCTAAATATTTTAGTCCTCTACATGGAAAATGATCAGTAAGCCAGAGATTCAGCTCAGTGTTCTGGCCCCTGGTAACCAGACAGAACAATACTGGCCAAGGTGACTCACGGCCCCCCCTCCAGTCAATCAGTGCCACATACCACAGTACCACAGTGCTGGGCGTGGTGGCCCACGCCTACAATCCCAGCATTTAGGAGGCAGAGGCAGGAGGATTGCTGAGTTCCAGGCTTGCCTGGGCTACACAGTGAGCTCAGTGTCAACCTGAACTACAAAGTGAGAGCCTGTCTCAAAAAACAAACAAAACCCAAAAAACAAAATCCTGCCATGAAAGGTGAAAATATTTTCATTTTAAGCAGTAATTTTTATCAACAAATACATTTGTCTTATTATTGTTCTTTACTGTCCGGTTTGTACTCCTACCCTCAGTTCACCTCAAAGTTCCTGTTTCATAGAGAGGATTATGTTTGTCTTTCTTGTTTAGCAAGCAGTTAAGAGGAATTGGATTCAGCTGTTTCTGAGGCCTAAAGGGTTGTGGCACAAAATGGTGGGGAACGTGGGGAAGGAGTTTTATTGTTTGGCATTTGTTAGGCTGCAAAATAGCTGGAGCTGTATAAACTGGAAACTTGGCAGCCTTGTATCTGAGCCAAGTGAAAGTAGAAGAGAACTGATTCGGTATTTGTAAGTGAAGTAGTGAATGTTGACACTGACGTCTTCTGCAGACTGCCCTGGAACATTTCCTTTTGGTTTTGAAGCTCTGCTCTGAAGTTCAGGCTCTAATTAAGGAATTCTCTTGTTAGGGAGTGGACTTAATTAAAGATGTCCCAGTGTCAGCTGTCAAACCTAATAAAGTCCACTTCACGTTAATTTCTTGAAATTTTAGAATATGAGTAAAAAGAGGAGAGACTAGATGAAGAGTTTGGAGAATTCCTTGGTAGCTCTGTACGCTTACAGGAAATACTGATGTAATTTTGCTAATATCTGTGCTTCTGGAAACTGCTGCCTTTCCTGCTTAAGGTAAAGCTGTTGCTGTTCCTTCTCTTCTTCCTTCTCCTCCTCTCATCCCTCTTTTTCTTTTCCTCCCCGCCTTCCTTCTCCTTCTACATTTAAATCAATGCCAAACTCCGTGAATTTGAGCCCAGAGAAGGGGAGTGGTTTGTCTGAGGTCACGTAGAAATGCTCCCTCTGCTGCCTCGCTGAAGGCTGTTTCTCCGTCACTGTCTCCCTGATGGTTTTCTCTTAGATGTCTGTCGGGGTCGCTGGCCCTGAGCCCGTGTACGGGCCTGTGGTGCCTTCCACCCTGGAGCACAGTGGCCCCCTCAGGGCGGGGGACACTTCAGAAGCTTCACAGTCCTGCTCGAGCTCCAGCGTCGCATGCTGAGTTCTTGGGTTTTCACCTTGGTGATAAGGGAGCTTTGTGGCTGCCTAGGTCAGGCCTGAAAACCAGGTTTTAGTTCCTTGATTTTATCCTTTTAGAGACTTAGCCCCACCCCCGCCTGGCCTCACTTCCAGGCTCCCTGCTCTTCCATCCTATCGCTGTGTTTGATGTTTTCTGCTGCACTTTGCAGAGCTGCATCTCGCTCCTCAGTGCTCCTCCCTCCCTCCCTCTCATCCTCCCTTTCTGTGTCCCCTTTCTCTGTCCTCTCACCGCTCCCTTCGCCGTGTCCTCCTAGCTCTTCCCTGCGAGCGCACATACTTACAAAGTGAGCACAGCTGCCTGAAGTTAACCCGCGTTCTCGTTTCTGCCGGCGAACCTCGGCTGGAGGAGGCTCTGGTGCGGCTGGTGGCCGTGGGTGGGACTTGCTTTAACTGAGAGATGTGCGTAACTATTATTTCCATTGCTTCTCCCTTAGGGTCTTTTCCCCCCGGGTCAAGGGGCCACGATTGGAGTTGATTTTATGATTAAGACCGTGGAAATCAATGGTGAAAAAGTCAAGGTAAGAGGCGAAGTGTCCACCAGGTCCGTACGCACCCTGTGAGCGTTGCGGAGAAGCGGTGCAGCAGGTTTTCCTGACATTGGTGAAATCTCCTGATTAAAAACGGTGCATGCAGCTCTGACAGCTTATTTCTAGTCCCTCTTTTGGGGGCAGGAAGGGATTTATTTGGGGGGTGGGAGGGTGGTGCGTTTATAGAAGATGAAGGACCAAGTTTGTCTGCCCTTTTCTGTTAGGCCAGAGGTGACACAGTTGCAAGAAAGTTATTACAAAGCAGTAACTTTGTGGATCTCCCAAGTGGGGTCAGTACATGGTGTTACCTCCCATGAACAGGGGCCTTATGAAAAAGGCTTGCAATCCCCTGTTTCCTTTCCGTAATCGAGGCATGCAAATTGCCTATTAAAATGATCTTCCACCACGCTACTTTCCCTAATAAGAGATTTTAAGTGAGAATTTCAAGAAGGGACCAGTGATCTCTACCGAGCCTGGCCCCAGCCTGGGTTTCTGGATGATCTGGTGCCTGGAGAAAGTGTGGACGCTCCGGTGAGAGGAGAGGCAGACAGTGTTTGCTGAGCATCTACTGGGTGTCATCGTCTCTGCGAGGTGCTTAACGTGTGTTACGGGAGATACCTTAGTCCTTACCGGAAAGCCGGGGAGCAAGTGGTGTTACGCTTGTTTGGTTTTTTCCTCCTAGATCTGGAAGGTAATGACTTTGTTGATGGAATACTGTCGGGGAGCCAGGCAGAATTTGGACCCGTTTTACTAGCTGATTCTGCCTTCCTCCACCCTCACTGTGGGGTCCGCCCCTGCTAGGAGCGGAGGATGAAGGGCTAACAGGCCCTTCGCCTCGGAGCAGGCGAAGGAGGGAGGCGATAGAAATGCGAAGCAAGATGAAAATAAGTGATGGCGAAGGTACCGATTCTTGACTCCGTGGTCTACTTGCCAGTTTACTCACTGAAATTCTCTTGTCAGAGCTTTGAGAGCCAAGACCCATGGAAGGAAGTACAGTGGTACCTCAGTTCACGAACAGCTTTGTTTGCAGATAATTTGATTCGCAAACGGAAGTGTTCGGCAGCATTTTGTCCTGGTTTGCAAACTCTGGATGGGGTGATGAACAGACCTTGGCGTCTTTCCCACATGAGCATGAATGTGGCCATCTTTTTCCGAGTCATGGAATGAAGTAAGTTCATGAACCGAGACACCACTGTAATGATCCAGCCGTCGGCAGCACAAGGTAAACTGGCATCAGAATCCTAGCTGGACCCTATTTAGGAGTCCCAGCTCTTGCTGTGTGCCTCGCTCTCCCACACAGGCGTGGACTCCTGCTCCTGCCGCGGGGCGGGCAGAGAAGTTCCTGATGTGCTCGCTGCCGCTCAGAGCTCCTCACCGTCACAGACGAGGCTTGGTCGGGACGAAGCTCTTGTGTTGGGGGCGGATGACAATAGTGGGGACTGCAAGGTAGGGCAGGGTGTGAAGTTCAGGCAGATGCGAGTCAGGCCGTCAGAGAGCTGGTGTTTGGGTGACCGAAAGCAGCAGTGTGCAGGGACATGACGTGCGCTCATGGGAGCGGGTGTCCGCGAGAGGTGACAGGAGGGAGGGCACTGTGCAGCTCTCTGTTCCACAGGAGGGAGTCGACTGCCAGCCAGAGTGTGGCCAGAGGTGTTGCTGCCCGTCCCGGGCCACACACTGGCCAAGAATAAAGGTAACAAATGGTTCCCATGCTTGGAAGGCAGATTTTTCTTTCTTTCTTTTTTTTTTTTTGAGACAGGGTCTCGCTTTGTAGTTCAGGCTGGCCCTGAGCTCACTATGGAGCCCAGGCAAGCCTCAAACTCAGCAATCCTCCTGTCTCTGCCTCCCGAGTGCTGGGATGACAGGGGTGAGCCACCACGCCCCCACCCAACATTGTATGTGGTTTCCGGGGATCGAACTCAGGACCTTGCGCTTGTGAGACAGGCACCAGAACCACTGAGCTAACCCTCCGGCCCAGATTTTTCTTTCTTGAATTGAGGTTTAGGTTTTCTCATTTCTGAAAACTCTAACATCATTTTAAAATGCTTATTTTTCAGGGCCGTGCGTGGTAGTTTACGCCTGTCATCCCAGCACTTGGGAGGCAGAGACAGGAGGATTGCTGAGTTCCAAGCTTGTGTGGGCTACATAGTGAGCTCAGGGCCAGCCTGAACTACAAAGTGAGACCCTGTCTCAAAAAAAAAAAAATTTGCTGTATTTTTCACTAGTCAGTATTATCACATACAGGATACTCATAAAATAAGGGGCACATGATCATTTCTTCAACCTTCTGTCCACCTATCCTGTTACAGTAGATACTTTATACCATGCGCTATGGTAGTTAAAGCATCTTTGCTCTCCAGGAACTTACTATTAATTAGCTCTAATAACATTTACCTGTGAAACCTTTTCTACCACATTGATATTTTAAGGATAACGAATCCTTGCTTTGTAATTCTACCATCCTTTTCCATTTAGTCCTGGGCTGGGAAGGCCCTGGTGTGTGAGGTCAAACACAAGGCAGCCTCTGTCCTCAAAGTACTAGGTCTAGTAAGGGGACAAACTAGTACATTTGTAACAATACATTATTATCGCAGTGGAGCCAGACGGGTTAAGTAGTGGAGGCATGAGGAGACTAGATGTCCGTGTGGTAGGCCCGGGCTGGAGGTGACAGTGGCTAGAAAATCTATGGCTGCAGTGTTGAAAATACATCAGCAGGCGTGAGACTAACATTACGAGACATTGTTGTTGTGCTTCTTTAATAGGATATCTCATTTTGTACAATAATTAAATGTGGATTTGGTGTCTTTGTAAAATGAGAGCTCTTTGAAGCTCTCAGTGTTTTATTCTTGTATTCTCGCTGCACCTACCATTGTTCCCTGCATATATTGATGTCCTTTGAGTGCCGGAAAGGGGCGAACGGATGACAAAGAATGATGACACAAGTTGAATGATAAAGAGTGGAGCTTAATAATCAACTGTCAGGCTAGAAACAGACCCCTGTGAGAAGGCGGCATGTGTCCTGGCAAGGCCATGCAATCACTCTTATAGAAAAGACTTCAACGCTCAGAGCTGTTCCCAAGATGTGTCACGAATGAAAACATACACATTCCTAATGACTGGCAGTATATCAGTCCAATCACAATCACATTTTAGGGGGTCAGTGGGCTCCAGAATAGTTGTCTGCTGTTCTGAGGTACATGCAGGCAAAAGGGAATCACATTTCTTGGTGTGAGACAGTGGAGGCAAATAGCTTTCATCTGAGCAAAACCACTGGGCTTGAAGATACAGATTGTCATGCGTGTCATCAGGAGGTGACTGCAGCTTGAGACGGAGGGAGGGTCTGTGTGCTGCTGAGTCCTGGCACAGACTCGTGTTCTCTTCAGTCTCTTCAGGTAAACCGGCCTGACCGGAGCGTCGCACTGACGCTTCCTCTTCGGGTACACGTGTCTACTGAACTTAGTGTAGTACGGAGGCAGCAAGGTGGGTCCTCACCTGGGCATGGAAGAGCTGATACTGATTCCCAGCTTTGTGGGTAACCAGTTAGGAGACAAGTTTCCTTCAAGCTTTCCTGACTCAGGCAGTAGTTGCAAAGATTAAAATATTGTCAGTAAATATTTGAACATCTCCTCCTTGCTGAGAACTGTATGAGGTGAGCAGGGAGCCCTCCCGTCCTACTCCCACCCTGCCGCTTTGAATCCATTGCGGAAGATAACTATATAAACAAATTATTACAAGTAGGTCATTCAAATATATTCGGCGCCACAAGGGACAATGACATGTGTTGCAGAGAAGAGTGTGGGACGGGAGGTGGCAAAGCTGACCAATTTTGGGAATTCTGAAAGATCCTAAACGGGTAAATGGGAAATCTGCAGAGCTAAAAGGGAAGTTACTGTCGCGGACTTGATTTCTCCAGGTCTGTGTGCTCCTCTCCATCTGCAGGGGTCTCTCTGCAGCACGGTTCTTGCATTGCGTGACAGAAACTGGATGTGAGAAGTAACTTGCTCTCTCTGTTACGAAAACCATCAGTCATTGTGTTTCAGAGCGAGCAGCTGGCTTTACAAAAGTGAACTTGGAGCAGGCTGCATATTATCAACCCCCTTTTAAAGAAACAAATGAAGTTCGGAGATGGGTTACATGGTCAAAGTCGTGCAACTCAATTTGTTAGAGTGTGTGTGTTGGAAGGAAATTATTTTGTTTGCTTCAGCACTGCCCTATTTTCATGAACTGAGATAATACCTTGTTATGTGCACTAGAATTTTGAACTGGAAAGACTGGTGAAGTTGAATTTTTCTCCCTCTTTCACTGTTAACTAAAGTATCAATGGCCCCAGCCAGACAGCTTTCTACGTGTGCTGGCTTTTATGAAGCAGTCTTACAGTGAGGAATCCAGTACTGGGAACCACAGTACCTGGTTCAATTGGCTGCAAGACACCGAGTGAGTTCATTGATCTCTCTGTGCTTTGTCTTCCTCATATGAGAAATGGTATGATGATAGTATCTACCTCATAGGATTATCATGAGCATTGAGTCACAGCATATAAACTGCTTAGACTAGAACTTGAGGCATAATAAATGCTCAGTAAGTTTCATTTACTTTAAGAATGAGGGAACTTTTAAATAGCAAAGGAAAAAAAAAACTAACAAATTATGCCTCTCTTCTGCACCAGAAACACTTCCTAGTAATATATCCTAAGTGCTTTATTTAGGACAGAAAATAACCATAAAATTCTTTGGATGAAAGTAGTTCCGTGTAAAAGCTAATGCCAGGTGACGCTCTTTTTATTCCTGCCTTTCCAAGCTGATCTTTCTCTGATGCCTTTGCAGCTCCAGATCTGGGACACCGCCGGTCAAGAGAGATTTCGGTCCATCACCCAGAGCTACTACCGAAGCGCCAACGCCTTGATCCTCACCTACGACATTACGTGTGAGGAATCCTTCCGTTGCCTTCCTGAGTGGTTGCGGGAGATAGAACAATATGCCAGCAACAAGGTCATCACTGTGTTAGTAGGTATGTAAGGTCTCGTGAGGAAGGAAATTGATTTGTGGGCATGAGAAATTTCATCATTACGTCATGCCTGTGCCTTGCTACTTTCCAAGAATATAGCCTCCAGCCATAAAAATCACGTAGTCAACATTAAGTTCTTTTGTAATTGAAGAGAGTGTGAAATAGGTTCTGTTTCTTGGTGATGGTTTAGCTAAATGAAGTAGAAAACACTGCTGACCACTTTTTCTATAAATATAAGCACTAATGGAGAAGTTGTGTGGTCATGACAGTTATATGGGTTCCTCTATATTTTAAAAGATCTAGTTACAAGGAGGTGAAAACTGCTAATCTAAAAGTAAAATGTATCTTTTAAGTTGGTAACAAATTCATTATTGAAGCAGTAGTTTATTACCTAAAGAGAGAGAAAGAGAGAGAGAGAGAGAGAGAGAGAGAGAGAGAGAGAGAGAGAGAGAGAGAGGGGCTTTAGTTAACTTTTTCGCCTTCTTACATTTATGCTGATTTTAGAAATTCTATGTTTCAGAAAGAATATCCTCAGGGAAATGGTACTGTTATATCTTACAGGAAGATATAATCTCTTTACCTGGGGGGACGAGAATCGGAAATAATCCCGGATTTTCTTGGTGACAGATATACCCCTTAAAAGTGAAATTACAGGGCCGGAGATTTGGCTCAATGGTTCCGGCGCCTGCCTCACAAGAGCAAGGTCCTGAGTTCAATCCCCCATAACCACATACAATGCTGGACATGGTGACTCACGCCCACCAGCCATCAATGTCACATACCACACTGCCAGGCGTGGTGGCTCACGCCTGTCATCCCAGCACTCGGGAGGCAGAGACAGGAGGATTGCTGAGTTCGAGGTTTGCCTGGGCCACATAGTGAGCTCAGGGCCAGTCTGAACTACAAAGTGAGACCCTGTCTCAAAAAAAAAAAAAGTGAAATTGCAGTAAAACAAACCAGATTATTAAAAGCTTTTCTAGCTGCTTGAAAAAGTGTTGAAAAACTATATAGGAGTTAAAATGTTTTCAGCCTAGGAAGTAATTTTGTTGTGTAATCTAACAAGACTTGAATTTTGTAGGTATGAGTAGAAAACCTTAGGAAACATTAAGTTACAAATTATGGCTAACACTAAAGGAAGTGGACATTTTATAATAAGCTTTGTAACTTGTATTGACGTGTCAGCAGTCATGCTTCAAGCTTAAACGTCATGATCCCTAATTTCCAGATGAAAAATCCAAGGCTCAGAGATGTAAAATTCTTTGTCCCAGGTCATAGAATGTGTAGGATCAACTCCTCATGTCCTCTAAATGTCCAGTTGTAACATGCTGCTACTTGATAACAAATTACTAGATTTGTCCTTTAGGCGAGGTTAAGTATCTGCTTCTTTATATCTAGTGCTCCATGCCAAGTCTAGAAAACTTTCATATGCGGTGGTGAACTTTTGACATTAAAACGTGAAAGCCCCCAGCTCTGGATTTTAATGCTTTTCTTATGTCTTACAGAAAGCCCTTGAGAATTTAGGCCAAAACATGACTACTTGGAATTTTTTTTTTTTCAGACAGGGTCTCACTTTGTAGTTGAGGCTGGCCCTGAGCTCACCATGTAGCCCAGGCAAGCCTGGAACTCAGCAATCCTCCTGCCTCTGCCTCCCCAGTGCTGGGATTACAGGCGTGAGCTGCCACGCCCAGCACTGTGGTGTGTGGTATTGATGGCTGGTGGGCGTGAGCCACCACGCCCAGCATTGTATGTGGTTACTGGGATCGAACTCAGGACCTTGCGCTTGTGAGGCAGGCCTTAGGAGCCACTGAGCTAAATCTCCAGCCCTGGAATTTTATCTAAGAAAGGTAAATGAAGATTTGAGGGGAGATAATTAGTTCAGTATGAAATATGGATTGACTACAGAAATCTCTAATTATAGAAAATTTCAAGGCAGCAGATTTAGCTTAGTGGTTCCAGCACCTGCCTTGCAAGCACAGGGTCGAGTTCCATCCCTGGTACCATATACCATAATGCGGGGTGTGGTTGTTCACGCATGTAATCCCGGCGCTCGGGAGGCAGAGGCAGGAGGATTGCTCTGAGTGTGATGCTTACCTGGGCTATATAATAGTTCAGGGCCAGCCTGAACTACAAAGCAAGACCCTGTCTCAAAAAAAAAAAAAAAGAAAGTCAAATGTAAGTAGAGAAAACAGTGCAGTAATGCCCCATGTACACATCTCTCTCTCTTTTGCACTGAGGATTGAACTTCTTGTGTGCTGTGCAGTGCCCTACCACTGAGCTACATCCTCAGCCCCCATGTACTTGCTTTTCAACTTGAGTTAGCAAGTAATTCATGGCCAGCCTTATTTTTATCTGTTCTTCATCTATTCTATTTATCCTCCTTACCTGAATAATATTGAAGCAAATCTCATATATCTCTAAAATTTTTTTAAAAAGAAAATATAACTACAATGCCTTGTTCACACCTAAAACATATTAACAATTCCTTAGCCTCAAAAATTCAGACTAATCAGTGTGATTGAGTCAGAATTTAAGTTTCTTACTTTTTTTTTTTTTTTTTTTTTTAGTACTGGGGATCAAACTCAGGACCTTGCACTTGAGAGGCAGGTGCCAGAACCAGTGAGCTAAATTCCTGGCCCATGATTTGTTAAAGTTTCAAAACAATGTCCAAAGTTGTGGTACTTCATAGTTACACCTGTTAATTCCCCTTCCATATTGTTTTCTTAGAATTTGTTAAAGGATTTGTTTTTCCCATGGAATTTACAAGTCTAAATTCTGATATTTTACCTTTGTGGTGCCATTTAACATGTCCTTTTTTCATCTATTTTGCAGATTTTAGATAACTGTAAAAAGCTGATGAAATTCAGCTTTTGTTTTTAGGAAAAATATTCCACATATGATATTCAGGATATAATTCTTTTAGCACAAGAGGAATGCTTGATCTTTTTTTTTTTTTTTTGGTATTGGGGATCAAACTGAGGACTTTGTGCTTGTGAGGCAGATGCCAAAACCACTGAGCTAAATCCCTGGCCCTATTTTTGATCACTTTTCAAGGTGATCAGTTGATTCATTAGGATCTTCTAAAAATACAGAAATTTGCTTTTTAAAAAAAAAATGTGAATTTATGGACCTAAATATTCAGTGTATTCTAATGCCTAGCAATTGATACTCCAGATCCAACTTTGATAATAGAAGCTGCTTCTGAATTCTTTAGACTTGATCTCTTAGGTAACTGATAATTTTCTTGCTTGGGAATGCCAGTTGTTCCATACGTGTCTCATGCAGTTCTTGTCCCAGACCTGGAATCAGCCCTTTGTTCAAGAGGTGCTTTTGAAAGAAATTTTTTAAATTAATTATTATTATTATTTTTTTTTTTGAGACAGGGTCTCACGTTGTAGTGCAGGCTCGCCCTGAGCTCACTGTGTAGCTCAGGTAAGCCTCGAACTCAGCCATCCTCCCGTCTCTGCCTCCCGAGTGCTGGGATGACAGGCGTGAGCCACCACGCCCGGCTCTTTACTATTGTTTTTAATGGGAAGTTTAGAGGCCGCTGTCCTCCTGACTAGTCAGTAGATTTTAGGCTTTTTAGAGAAAAGACTTGATTGTATACGTGTATATGGTAAAATTATAGCATCCACAAGAGGGTTGATTTATTAGGTTCTACTAAGTGTCCTGAGTCACAAGATTACCATAGCTATACTTGGGATTGTATTCACTTAGAAAGATACAGGACAGCAAACCTGGCCCAGTAGCAGGTCAAAATGAAGCAGGCCTCTTTACTGGAAGTATCGTGGTCTACGTAACTTCCAAGGACCCTCCCTTTTCCCCTAACGATTCCGGTGTCAGGCAACAAGGCTTACTTCCGGTAACTGCAGGATCTCGCCTGGACAAGAAGTCTCAGTGCTCCCCAGGAGCCATCATCTCTGAAAACAGCCCCATAGGCAGAACATTCTGGATGTCTTTAACTGAAGAGTCTCTACGCTCAGGGAAGCCCCAGGTTGTGGCATTGCATTAGGCATTCATAGTTCATGCACCGAAGTCCCAGGCCAAAGTAATGTATCAATCAGGTCCCTTAAGCACCGTTGCCAGGTAACACAATTGACATATCACCTTTGTCAGGTATCCTGGAGAGTAGAGATAGAAAACGTTTTAAAGATAAAATATTCCATGAATTATTCATACTGATACTTCCATTTATAATTCAGGACTGTGGAAATTTTGCTTCATTAATCATGTATCTGTATTTCTTCCTTCTCATGCCAAGATCCTAATTCCCAGCACACCACCATAATTATTCATTTTCTTTATCCTATAATATTCATACACATAAAACAGCCTGATAATAACTATACAACACACTACCATTAAAACAATGAAACAGTTCATGACATTTTCCTTCAATTCTTTTTTTAAGGATACATGACAGATGACCACATCTAAATTTATGTGAAGTACTGGTGTGCTTATACCACTATATGATAAACATATTTAATATGGTTTCAAATTTCAAGAATCACTTTTTAAAGTTTAGTTTGGTATTGTATAATTATTATTATAAATTGGATAAAATTCTGTAAGTATCTGAAGTAAAAAAATCTATAGAAAAAGTATATTGAAGAGTTCTGGTTTCTACTTTTGTGCCCTCAATTCTAATTCTTTTGTTGGTAATCATTATCTTTTAAGTTAAGATTTTGGTTTAATTGTTTCCCAAGAAGCAGCAAATAAATGTGTGTATGTGTATTCTTAGTTGTAAATTACATATTTTTTCCCTTTAAGCTTAGCAATATATCCTAGTATTCTCATTTCATGTCTGTATGTAGAAATATTCCTTATTGTTTTTTCCAGGTGTAGATACTTCACTGTGTGGATGTCTGATAATTGACTCAGCTAGTTTCTACTGGTGGATATTTGGGTTCTTCAGTATTGCAAATGGCGTGCTGGTTTTTTTTTTTTTTTTTTTTTTTTTGAGACAGGGTCTCGCTTTGTAGTCCAGGCTGGCCCTGAGCTCACTATGTAGCCCAGGCAAGCCTGAAAATCAGCAATCCTCCTGCCTCTGCCTCCCGAGTGCTGGGATGACAGGCATGAGCCACCACATGCGGCACTGTGGTATATGGTATTGATGGCTGGTGGGTGTGAGTCACCACGCCCCGCATTGTATGTGGTTTCCGGGGATCGAACTCAGGACCTTGCGCTTGTGAGGCAGGCACTGGAAACACTGAGCTAAATCTCCAGCCCCGGCGTGCTGGTAATTTAAAAATAATCACTTTAGTAATCACAGTTATTTGCTTTGCTTTACTTACCCATTTGTCTAGTTTGATTTTGTTTGGTTTGAATTTTGATCGTTTTTGATCCTACAAAAAGTCAACTAGTGACTGTTTCTTGATTTCACCACTGTTATAGGCAACAAGATTGACCTGGCTGAGAGGAGAGAGGTCTCCCAGCAGAGAGCTGAAGAGTTCTCAGAAGCACAGGACATGTATTATCTGGAGACCTCAGCCAAGGAATCTGATAATGTGGAGAAACTTTTCCTTGACTTAGCATGCCGCCTTATCAGTGAGGCCAGACAAAACACACTGGTGAACAATGTATCGTCACCTTTACCTGGAGAGGGAAAAAGCATCAGCTATTTGACTTGTTGTAATTTCAACTAAAAGCTGAGGTGAGGAAAGCAAAAGGAATCAGCAGCTGCCCGGATAGGCCACAAGTTGCTGGAGAGATCTGGCGATGACTGTGGCTCCGGCTCTCGGACCTTCTGACACCTGTGGGCTCCTGAGCTTACAAAGTGCGGCAGGCCAAGGGCCCTGTCCACAGGCCAGCATTCGCAGAACACATAATGGTTTTACCCTTTTGCAGTCTGGAGGTGGAGCAAGGAGGAAATTGCACTAGGCACTCCACGATCTACAGAGCATGTTGCTTTTGTTCTTTTAAAAAGCAAGTAAAAGCGCATTCCTGACACAGCCCGGGGGAAATGCACTGTAGGGATCCCTCCTGCCCGTCAGCGGGTGCACGTGGGCTGTTCTTCGAGGGCTTCGGCGGTCACCTTCCTGTGGCCCTGGGCTTCTTGTCTACCCGATAAACCAAAACTGAGAAGACGAGTTCGGTCTCTGTGGTGCGTGTCGATGACCCATGGAGATTTTCAAAAGTGTTACTTCTTTTGTCCACAGGCACTTTCAAGAACTTTGGGATGTAAAAATAAAATGAAACCTTTACCCATGACCAACAGTAACAATCATTGTTTTAATAATATGTACAAGCTCCATGACTCCTTTTGGTGCTAATGATTCCACGATTTCACAGACCAAACATTTTAGTATAGTATTACCTAGTAATAAAAAATGAGGAAACTCATGCATCAGAACTCTTTTGCGAAGTCTCATTACTACCTTTTCTAGGATAGATTTGTCGGAAAAGACCGTACTTTTTCTTTCGTGTTTCCCTTTAAGTCTCTTTAAATTTTCTTCTATTCTCTCATGTTTCCTTACCTTTAAGTAAACAAAAGTTTGAGCAATGGAAAAATACAAATGATTGATGATATTCTAACATAAAAAATTAGTTTTTAGGGGTAGTAAGAGAAAACAGAGCAGCGATGACCAAATACTGTGGATTAATGGACTGCAGAACGGGGTTCTGAGCTGAGCACAGTCCTTGGTAACAGGTCACATCTTCTACTTCCTGGTACAAGCCTTCTTGGATTAACCAAGGCTCAGGATTTTATAGATATTTTTAGTATGATAAGTGAGAATAGCAGCAGATGAGAAGTCTCACAGATCTTTTTTGTATCTTCAATAACCTTAGACAAATTCTGCTTGTAGAGGCAGGCTGAGCTGCCACTTACCATCTTTATAATGTGACTCTCAGACGCATGACCCTACATGCTTTGCTGTTTCTTCTCTGTCTCTCTTCTTGGTTTCTCCTTTTGGTCCTTCTTTTTTCCCTACCCTCCTGCTTCCCTCCCATCTTGATTCACAAGCATTACTGCAAATCTCCAATTCAAATGGAGGAATATATGCCTTTTCTTAGCTAATTTTAAAACAGGATCAAAATGGAAGATGTTTTACTGAATATGTGTTCCTGTTTCTTCAGTGCCATACTTTGAATGCTTCCAATTTGTTCACTGATATAAATGCAAATTGGGAAAATAATTAAACCTGTATGCTGTTAACACTGATGTTTCTGTAGCTTGCTGCTTAGCGTAAGTGGGGGATGAGGGATGGAATCTGGATGTGATACGTATTGCCGCTGTTGCTGGAGATGGTGACAATCTTGGACGTGAAACGTGGATGTTTGAAAGCTATTTAATTGTAAACTAATGAGTTATATAGTTCACAATAATTAAAACATGTCCAACTTTTCTCCACCAGGTTACAGATTTCAGAATGATCAGCCTCTTGCACAGGGGATTATACATATTGTTTAGGAACTGATACTTCTAATTGGCTTCACTGTGTTTTTCCTGGTTATAGGGGAAAGGGTTAAGAGATCCCGGAAGTTTGAATTGCCTTTCTTTTAGAATCTCTCTCTCTAGGAGAGAAAAAGTATCTTTTTCTTTTTCCTTTTTCTGCAGTAACAGGGATCAAACTCGAGGCCTTGTGCTCCCATAGGGGTGGTACCACTTGAGCTAAATTCTCAGCCCAAGAAAAACCATCTTAATAAAAGCCAAAATAATTTATTAATTATTACTGCTTTTCCTTACCCATCTTTTCCACCACACCAACAGCTAAATGTATCAGAAATAAGTGAATCAACTGACCAGAAGAACTTTATCTTTTTAGACTATGAGGAAATGTCCTGAAGTTTAGATTTATTACCTTTCTTTAGGGCAAAAATCCAGTGTGCTCACCACGGTATGACCCAAGTTTGTCTCACAGGAGCAAGTGTGTGAAAAATAAAGTCCTTTGTGAACTTCAGAGAAGAGGGCTTTGTTAGATTGAAGTAATTAGTTCTACCACAGTTGTTTCAGGGCCACACTTGTAGCGTGGAATTCTTACTCCCTAAGGCTCCCTAAGCAGATTCACAGGGGTTAGAGAGCTGTGTCGGGGGCGCCCTGTACTCTGTTACTCCTTCTAATCATCTGTAGCTTAGTCACCCACCCGCGGCCCATCTGAAGGAGCACATCAGAGTGTGGGGCTTCATTCCTTTCTTAGTTACATGAATTTCAGATTTGGCCTTAGAGACATTTGTCCATTGATATATCTGAAGCTTGATAACAGACCCTGATAGTATTGTAGGTGCAACGTATATATATATATATCTACAGAGAGAGAGAGAGAGAGAGAGAGAGAGAGAGAGAGGGAGGATTTTGTGCCAAGAAGGGCTGTTTTGATGAAACAGGAATTTCTTCAGTAGTACTTGTGAAGGGATGATGTCGTCTTAACCAAGGCCGGGACCTAAACCTATTCTTAGTGTCAGGGCAGTATGTGCTGAAGTGAGCCTTCTTTAGATAAAAACAAATTCTAGTGGATGAAAATGAGTTGCTTTATCATAATTTAGTTGGGCTTGATCTGACAAAACACCACCATAGACTATGCCTTCTTCTGTTCAGGCTGTGATCTCTTTTAAAAACATGATTAAATACTGTTCAGTTCACCATGAGAGCATGTGTTCTAGAGTAAGGCTAGAGAAGTCTGTGAAATCACGTAATTTGCTGACAGTGATATTATAGCTTTGTAGAGTGACCTTCAAAAGATTTTAGGCTTTCTTCTTTGCCTGTGTAAGGCTGTATGTTCCTACATACTTTTATTCTGTTGAATATATCAACATTTAATTTTTTATTAAGTAGAGCCAATTATCTTTTCTGTAGATGATTTAGGTTAAGCCACTGGCTTTTTGTGGCTTATCTTTCCTTTTTTCTCCTAGTCATTTATGTTAACACCTCTCCCTGAGTAAAGTGGTAAGAAAATAACTAAAAATGAGACTCAAGTGGATTGACTTGACAGTGTGTCAAATTTACATTTAGTTTAATAAAGCAGAAACTACTGAACAAAACAAGGTCTTTGGACTACACTATTTTAAGAAGTTTAGACTTGCTGGAGGCAGGGAGCAGTTCCAGTAGAAGACAATTCTTTATCTTTCTTATTCTGTTGATGAACATACGCCTTGGGAAGACCCTATGATTCCATAGTGTCAGGTTGATGATTTACCTCACTTACTCTTTAAACAATCCCATAATGCATCCAGGCCCAGCATCAAATTTCAGCTAATAACTCATTCTAAATAAATATCAGATGTAAACTATTTCAGACTATGCTTTGACTAAAGTGAAGTATTTTTTATAAACTAAGCCAGAATTAAATGTCATAATCATCAGGCCAGTGTTCTTAAAGAGAGATACATCAGCCCTATAGAATTTATCACCTTATTGTGATAAATACTTATGGATTACTTTCTCATTAGCATCTGGAAGAGCTCTTCAGCTTTGCCATTTCTTTTTTCCAAAAAAATTTTTTGTTGTTGTTTAAACATGGTTGGTTACTTACTTTCTTCAACCACAGTCCTGAAACAAATTGTTTTGGTATAATAATACTTACGAGATTTAGCCAATCAAAGGCAATGGACATATACATATTATTATATATTATTATACATATACATATTACCCTTCTGACAAAATATATCCCACGTAAGCAGTATAGTTAAACACTAATTTGGGAATGAAGGAAGATGTATGTTCTTTTCTCCTTTTTGGATTTCAATTCATTTCTGACATGAGCCTATTTGTATTTGAAAAGAAAGCTGTCCTCCCTTGTGTTATATACACTGGTAATTTCTCTATACTCAGTTACTCGTTCAAACCACTAGTAGAGTAATATTAGGGGAGACAGGATTTCATCTCCTTTCCGAAGTCCTGTGCTGTTGGAATGTTCCACTCACTCTTGGGGCCATATGCTGAAATTAAAAACAAACAGGCCTAAATAGCCTGATGGAGAAATTTAAATTTTAAGCTATTTGGAAGAATGCAGGAAAGATCATACAAAAAGTATATTAACAGCAAGATGCTCTGTAGCTCAAAGACGACAGAGAAGCACAGGTTTAGGCTCCATATCAGGAAGAACATTCTCGGAAAGGTCCTCTTGAAAGGGATCACCTCAAGTAATAGACTCTGTCAGACAGGACAAAACAGCATTTGGCAGACAGATGTGGAAAGGATGAAAACGTTGGCTTGGGATTGGAATGCATGACTTATCCACTTAAAATTCTATATTGCAGTACTTTGTTCTTTACCATGTGTTCAATTAAGTAGGTGTTTGGCCTACAGCTACTTATTTTTAAAGCAAGGATCTGCTCTCCTGCCACAGACGTCCCCACCTCCCAGGAAGAGGCAGGTTATTAGGTAAGAGGCTAGCTTGCTGTTACGCCATAAACTGGATTGCTCTGTCAGGCCATTTAGTGTCCTGAAAACATCATAAACTATTTCCTGAATTTACAAAAAGGCATCATTTTAGTAGAAGTTAAATAATAAAAATTATCACTGCAGTTTAATGAATAATGTCTCTTCAGGACAGGCTGTTTTTGGACAGAGTATTATCTTCCATTAAGGATCCCACAAGTAAACTAACATGAAGTTTTCTCAGCTCCCCTGAGACAGGCTGGAGGATTACTTACACAAAGCGATCCTAAGATCTATTTTAGAAAACCCTCAAGGACATTTGGTGGGTTTTCTTCATTCTCTTGAGAATGTACCTATAAAGGAACTGAGTCTAAATTGTTTCATGTAGAGAGTAATAAAACACAGGTATAGCACTTGACGTTTTTCCACAGGGCTAAGGGTAAAACCCAGGGCCTGTACATGCGAGGCAAGCACTACACCGGAACTGTACTCCCAGACCCTCGATTTCTGAATTGAAAATGAGAATCAAAGAACAGTTTTTCTAATAAAGCCCATCATCTACAGATTCCACCTGCATTCTTGCTTGGGTTATAGTCTTCATTACTTTTTTTTTTAAGTCTTCGGTCTGATTCCATACAGGGAGGAACGTACTTGACTTTGGTTGAGACTTGCACTTTCTTACTGATGTAAAGAATTTTTGGAGGCTCTGTTTTCTAGTGCTTGTTGTAACCTCTGGTAAGTGGTGGCTGACCTTTAGCAGAGTGATGCTGGGAGATGCGCAGAAAGGCGGACACCAGATTGCACAAACTGGGACTTCAGGCCAAGCGTATCTTGAGAATCAGTTTTCTCATCTATGAGATAGGCTTCTCAGGATTATTGTGAAATTCACTTAAACAAATTGAAAGAACAGTGGTCAGTAAGGAGTAAAGACATCAACAACAGTTCTTTCTTCCTTAATGGAGACAATATTTTGGAACTGGAAGGGGTGGCATGTAACTGTATTTCCTACCATTTGGGAGGCTAAAGTGAGAGGATCACTTTGAGACCAGCAGGATACCATTTCAAAAAAGAAAAAGCAATTTTGCATAGTCTGGTACAGATATAGATACCTGAGGAACAAAAGAAGCCTTCCTGTCTTCAGAGAAAATTCCATTTTTTGAAGAGTTCCTTAAAGGGAAGTCATTTAATATGCTTCGGGGCATTAATGTCATCCCTGTTTCTTCACATACTTCTGGAAAGACTCATATTCTCTCTGTCTCAGTCTGTCTCTGTGTCTGTTTGTCTCTTTTGATAGGCAATTCCAGGGTTGTAAACTCCTTATCAGGAAACTTAATCTGAGAACTGAAATACCTCACAGTGCAGTTCAAACCTCTTCTTGATCCCATTCTTCATGGGAAGAAAAATGGGTTGATTTCTAGTTTTTTCAGGAGACACATTTGTCACTTATTAATTGCTATTCTGACTAATTTTTTTAAAGTAGGGAAAGCCCATTAGGTTGTTAATCATCATGTCCTTGGTAAATGTCGGAACACGTAGTATTTATTAACTCTTACCTTCTTACAAGTTTGACTTACATTATAATCCTACTGTTGAGAAATTCTTCAATGATATATGTATTTTTCTTCCTTAGTTAAAACATACAATTGATAATGAAGTGTGCTCCTGAAGAATAATTCTGATTGTATGGGTCTTATTTCCATCTTTTGATAAAAATGGAATTATGAATTATGCGACATGGTTCTAGAATTTAATTTCATATGTAGTGTTATTTGATGAATGTAATTACCAAAACTCAAAGGGTTCCCCCCTTTCTACCTGTGCATTGCATTTTGAAACGAAAATTGGAGTACCAAATGCCTAACAAAGAAAAATTTCATGTACCAAATAACAAAAGATAAGAATATGATTATAGTAACTTACTGGTTGGCCAAACAGTGCACAGCTTTCGTTTAAATTTACAGTTATTATGTCTGGATTATGTAACAATAAACTTGACAGGCCCTCTGAAAAACAGCTGCTAAACATACTGCTTTCTGGAATGTAATCATTAGGCATAAATATTCTCTTGTTCTACTGATTACAGAATGCTAGGGGGAAATTTCTTGTAGACTACTTGACAATGAATGTCAAATGGTTTATATAAAAAAATTTTTAGTTGCTATACATTCTCTTATTCCTTTAAGACTTACTGGGGTTCTCGTGTGTCTGTGGTAGGAAACCTCCGATGACCGGAATGCTGGCTTTGAACCCTATGCACTAAAGCCTCCTCTAGTCTCACCAGAAGGTGGAGCTTCTTTGATGGGATGCAAAGAAGCGACATAAATATGTATGACTAATGCATGAGGAAAATTGGTGTTTTCAGCAAAAATTAAAAAAAAAAAAACGCAAAAAAATGCTCAAAATCTCAGCTAATAAATAGATAAGAGAGAATTTCAATAATCTAAAGGGAAAAAGTGTGCCACATATATTGTTGCACACACTTTAATGCATGACTTTTAGTATAGGGAAGAAATAAAATGCCAAAAAAAAAAATTCTGGAGATCTCAGCAGCTAGTTAAACTATTTAGAGAAACTGCTTTATAAGGATTTAGAGGATCCTTAATCTGCCCTCTTTTCCTGTCTAGTAAAACATGGGTCTTTAGCATACAATTTTAACAGGTTAATCATTGTTTTATAAACTCAGTTCTTATCTTTGGCTATTAGTTTTAAGCATAGGATCTCAGTAAATTCTGATACCAGTATATAAAAATCTAAGTATTGGCTTCAGTATAAACATAGTACTTGATTTTAAATGTTAATATGCAAATATTAACAGTACAATGTATATTCTATGTATCTATGTATTATTTTCTTTTTACTTAACAGAATGCTTGTTAGACATATAAGCCACCTGAGTGCAATTAGATGAAAACATTTTGTAGAAAGGTGATTTATGAAAATTTCAAGCAATAGTTTAAAAAGGGAATAGAAAAGAACAGGGGCCTGAACACAAATTTTAAAATAAGGCTGTATCTATCTTTTTAAAAATTATGGTATCATTCACACATTATATGGGCAATCTTCTAAAGTATAAATTTCAGTGTTTTTAGTATATTCACTGTGATGTGCAATTCTAACTTCAGTATGTTTCATCATCGCTCCAAAAGCTCGGTTTATTAAATGCACCTGGCAACAACGAATCCGCTTTCTGTCTCTGTGGATTTGTTTATCCTGAACATCTCATGTAAATGCAGTCCTACAGTCTGTGAGCTTTTGTGTCTGGCTTCTCTTCACATGTTCTGAGGTTTATCTTGTTGTATGAATCAAAACATTAATTTCATGGCCAAGTAATATTCCAGTGAATGTACATAATACACTTTTGTTCTTTATCAACTGATGGACATCTGGGCTGTTTCCCTCCTTTGGCTGTTACAAGTAATGCTGCTATAAAGATATATGTAAAATTTTTATATGGGCATAGGTTTTCATCTCTCTTAAAAGCAATTAGCTTAACAAATTAAGTTATTTGTATTTACTTAAATAGAAGTGCTTAACGTTCTATTTGGAAAAGGAACTTAAGACCTTAGTTCAGTTAATCAAATAGGAGACCCCCTCCAATATATCAGTAAGAATTGTTCTATCAGCCTGTCGTTCAGAAATGATTAATCTCAGAAAACTGCAGAAACTGGTGTCATCATGGAATTTCTAGTCTTCTGCATCCCTTTTGAAGGATAGCTACAAACAGTGCTGGAGGATAGTACTCATTCAGTCTCTTAGGATTCTAAGAGGGAGCATTTTTAAGGTATGATTTCTCATATATTGACTTTTAAACTTTGGATCTACCTTGTTGGAAAAAGATATTGTTACATTGCCAAACCACCTGATTGTTCACTGTAGCTTAGGATTTTGTTACTAAGAAATAATTCATAATGAGAATAAAAGTGCAAAGAATGTATTTTGTCTGCAGAGAATGAATGTATCTAACAAAACTTTTATTTGTAACAATTTTTTTAAAAAGCTGAATGGAAATTGCTCTCCCATGTTCTTGTATATAAATAAATATTTCCTGTTGTCCATGTTTGGAAGGTCATATACCATGTCAGTACATCATATACTATATTGATATATATCTTAAGCACTCTGACATCTTTCAGCGTCACATGGAACGTGCCCTGAATTTGAATATGGGTATCTAGCTACCATAACTTGAATGTTGACCTCTAACTGGCTAACAACTCATTTACCATTTTGTACCACGCTTTTCTCCTCTGGAAAATAAGGGGCTAAATTAGATCACCTTTAAGGGCTCATCCAAATATAACATCCCGACTACTCTCCTGTATTCAGGATGTGAAAACTATATGTAAATTATTTACAGTGATGAAAAAGATGCTTTATCCTATGACATAATGGGAAGTAATATTACACTAGGAACAAGTAGTTTCAACATTGTAGTTCTAGTCTTGACATTAACAAGCTAAAAACGTTGCTCCTAGTCAGCGGGACCCTAAGTACTTTTATTTCAAGCCTTAATTTTTCCAATTTCAGAGTAGGGGCTGTAGATTAGATTTCTTCAGGGTCTCACTTTGTAGTTCAGGCTGGCTCTGAACTCACTATGTAGCCCAGGCTAGCCTCCAACTCACAACAATCCTCCTGCCTCTGCCTCCTGAGTGCTGGGATTACAGATGTAAGCCTCCACGCCTAGCATTGTGGTGTTGGTACTAGGGATTGAACTCAGGATGTTGCACTTGCCAGGCAGATGCTGGAGCCACTGAGCTAAATACCCATCTGTAGATTAAATTTCTTTGAGTCTATTTAGGTTCTATATTCTTTAGAAATTATCATCTTAATCTGGTGAAACCTAAGGCTAGTGAGACCATGTCTCAAAAAAACAAAAGGGTGTGGTAGAGCATGACTGTAATCCCAGAACTCTAGAAGGCTGAGGCAGGAGATTGAGAGTTTAATCCCAGCCTGGGCAATTTAGCAAGACCCTGTCTCAAAACAAGAAATTAAACAAGAACTAGGAATATGGTTCAGTTTGAAGGCTCTAGGTTCAATCCCAGTACCACGCTCCTACCAAAAGTGGAGGGCTATAAAGGAAGAAGTAACTTGGCATTCGAGTGCTTGCCTACCATGTGAGAAGCCCTGGGTTCATCACAAGCAAAAATATCATTAAACTTATCATTCACAATTAGGACGAAGACTAGTCAGCACTAGTAAGTTATTCTTTTATTCATCTCTTAACGAGTGTGTAACAGCAAACAAATACAGGGATTTGTCTCTCAGGTGCCCTTCACAGTAAGAGCTACGGATTTGCACTTTTTTTTTGCAAGTTCATCTTTTCCCCTGTCCTTGCTCCTTACCCTGTGCTGGGGAAGTTCATTTGAAAGATGAAAGTCTTAGATTAAGAGTACAGTAAGTAGACGGACAAACAGAAGGACCCAGCACTGACCTGGTCCTCCGCAAAGAAAAATCAAAGTAAAACACACATAGCTGTTGAGATGACTGATTATGAGAGAAAAGTGGAAGTCACCAGGAGAGAAACTGGGATCTTGTAAGACCTAGAGACCTTATGATAAGGCCTAGATCTTACAAGATCTAGAGACCGTATGGTAAAAGAAACTAAAATTTGGGCACCTGCCACCGGCATTTCACAGTAGGGTGGGAGAGTCTCTTCTCTGCAGGGTAAGGGTAAAAGAGAGTCCCAGACAGTTGCCAGCATGGATGCTGGCAGTCCTACCACTGGAGTCTCACTGGCCTCACAGGCTAGCCGCCTAATGTGACAGCCCACAATCTGCACCGCAGCTTGCTTTAGGAAACAGATTTTACATCACCCCCCCACTGGACCCCCAGGGTGCTACAGTCCAAAGCCATCTCAGAAGGGAGCAACTGTTCCAATCTGGACTGCTACGGAGGTCAGAAACTCCTGCACATACCACATCTGGCATCCAGAGACATTCACAGCTCGTGCTCAGTAAGCAGCTGCCCTGTAAGCCTGACACAGCCCAGCAGTGACTGATTCCGACCCTCTGAACACCCTGCACTTGGGAGAAGGGCATTGTGACACAGGAAGGAACAGAAAGAAGGTACTTTGGCAACAGGGGTAGACAGGTGCTATTTCCACCTGTGAAAAGCACCTATTCAGTGCTCTCCATAGGCTGCTCCTATATCTTATCTGACCATTTCCTGCTGATAGGATTATGTGTGAGAACCACAGTGAGGCATCTGTGGTTCTTGCCACTGTGTCTCCTCATGATGGGCCAGAGCTCCTACCACTATCTCACTGGAAAACAAACACCTCAGGCCGCTCTCCATTGCTAGTACAGCCTGCATCAGAGACCCTTAAAAGTAACAGAGCCAACATCACCAGTGCCTGAGGAAACCCTTCTCACAGGATAGGGACCGCCACTTCCATGGTAGGAGTAGCCACAGAACACGCTCCGTACACACTCTGCTGCCCACACTATATCTGGTTCAACTGTTAGTGTTTCCACTTTATGCAACCTACAAAGACAGAGGACCCCTCCAACGTGGACACAGTACACACTAGGCTAAAACAGGGAAGCTGTACAGGGAGACGATAATACAGTGACCGGCTGGGAATAACATTGCAGAACAAACTGACACCCAAAGGCACATCTTCAGGAGAAACCCACTTAGGAAAAAAGTCTTCCCCAAAAGTATTAGATACCTGAACCACAGTGTGCACCAATCTTAAAATAGAACACAAGAAAAATGAAGAGGCGAGATGATATGACATCCTCAAAAGATCATTAAATCTCTAGTAATACATTAAAAAATTGAGGTGAATAAAATGCAAGAACTTCAAGAAAATGGTTTTTAGTGAGCTTAATGAGATTCAAAAGAATACAAGTAAATTAAGATAATTAGGATATGAATGAGAAATACAGCAAAGTGATGGAGATTTGAAAAAAAAATAAAGCTTGGGGGCCAGAGATTTAGCTCAGTGGTTCCGGTGCCTGCCTCACAAGCGCAAGGTCCTGAGTTCGGGTAACCACATACAATGCTGGGCGTGGAGACTCATGCCCGCCAGCCATCAATACCACATACCACAGTGCCGGGCGTGGTGGCTCACACCTGTAATCCGAGGCACAGACAGGAGGATTGCTGAGTTCGAGGCTTGCCTGGCTACATAGTGAGCTCAGGGCCAGCCTGAACTACAAAGCAAGACCCTGTCTCAAAAAAAAAAAAAGCTTGGAAATACAGAGCTCAACGTCAAACACCAACTGCAAACCTCAGTGGCAGTCTGCATCGGAGATTTCCTTTTTCTCCACAACCCCATCAGCACATGTAGAGTTATTGGTAAGAGCTATTCTTTTTGGAGTATGATAAAATCAGTGTTGTTTTCATATTCATCTCTCAGATAACCAGGGATGTTGAGGGTTATCTGTTTTTTTTCTTTTCGTATCTGCTGTTTCCACTTCTACATCTGAGAAGGGTCTCTTCATTTCAGATGCTCATTTTTGCACTGGGCCTTTACATTTGGATAATCTGGTTCTTCTGAGTTCTTTATATGAAGTAGGGTTTCTTATACAATGAATAAGGGGTCAATTCATAAAGAGGATATAATGATCACAAATGTACCTAATCTTTGAGTGCCAAATTTTATAAGACAGATGCTATTAGACCTAAAGAGAAATATAGGCTACAATATAATAATGGTGGAAGATTTTAATAACTGATACTTATCAACGGACATATTATCCAGTACAAAAAAACAAGCATCAGAGTTAAACTACATTATAGATCAAATGGATTCAACAGATATTTACAAAACATTCTAGCCAATAGCTGCAGAGTACATCTTTACATCATGTATGGAATTTTCTCTAGAATAGACCATTTAGTAGGGCACAAATATGCCTTAACATGTTTTAAAAAGATTGAAATGGCATCTTGTCTTCTTGATCACAGTGGCATGAAACTGGGGACAACAAAGGCAACATTAAAAATTATACAAATACATGGAAAGTATACAATATCTGTGCATGAAAAGTGGGCCACTGAAAAATTCAGAAGGGAAATTTAAAAACCATCTTGGAACAAATGAAAATAGAAATGACATTCTGAAATTGGTGGATACAGCAGAGACGGCACTAAATGGGAAATACATATACAAATGAGTGCCTGCACAAACAAGTAAAAAAAGAAAGAAGAAAGGAAAGGGAAAAAGGGGAGGATAGAGGAGGTAAAGAGGAGAGAGACATTGATTTCAATGAAACAACTTAATGCCACATCCTAAGGTCTTAGAAAGAAAGAACAAACACCAAAGGAGAAAGAAATAATACCAATGAGAAGTAAAAAGAGACTAAAAACACAAAATATCAGTGAAATAAAGTCTTTTTAAAAAATAAAATTGACATCTTTGGCTAGAATAACTAGGAGAAAAGAAGACCCAAGTAAAGAAAATTAGAGGTGAAAAACAGCTGATAGCACAGAAATAAGACTCACTAGGGATTATTTTGAAAATCTACATACTAACAAGTTGGAAAATGTAGAGAAAAATGGATGAATTTCTGGATATGACCGAGTAACAGTTTATAAAGACTGAACAGACCAAAACAACTACAGTAACAGACTGAATCAACGATAAAAAATTTTGTAACAAAGAAAAGGCCAAGAACAGATGGCTTCATTGCTGAATTTTACCAGACTTTTAAAAAACTAATATTAATTTTTCTCAAAATATACTGTAGAACTGAAAAGGAAAGAAGCCTTTCTAAATTTCTTCTGTGAGGACAGCATTACCTTGTTAACAAAACTTGAAAAGGACACAATAACAATGACAACAAAAGAAAATTATACACCAATATTCCAGGTAATCATAGATATAAGTACCAACAAAACATGACTAAATTGAATTCAACAGCACAGAAAAAAAGTACATCATGATCTAGTTCTTTTTATTCCAAAGAGGAAGGACTATTGACTGTACATAAATCAGTAAATGCAATTTATCACATAAACAGAACAAAGCTAAAAATCATATGCTTCTCTAAACACATACAAATTAGCATTAGAAGATTCATAACTCAGTATAATAAAGGCTATAGATGATAAATTTGCCACTAATATCATACTGAATGGGGAGAATCTATAAGCATTTTCTTGAAGACTAGGAACAGATAATGGTGTCTACTCTCGTTCAAAGTAGAAATTCCATCCAGAGCAATTGGGCAGTAGAAAGAATGAAAAGGTATATGAAGAAGAAAGGA
>PVIC010020910.1:0-29049 GCA_004025085.1 Thryonomys swinderianus | reverse complement strand
CTGCTTCCCAGTACCTGTCCTCCATTATGCTCCTCATTTACCCCTTGGGTTTCTCACACCAGAGGAACAATGCATTTTCAGTACTCTAATCCATTCTGTTGCGTTGTCATGGACATGTTACCCATCATTAAAAACTAGGAAGGCTCTCAGCACCCATAAGTACAAATCAGCAAAGTTTTACTGGCGAAAATAGATGGCTCACAACATAAATGAGTTGTAAGAATTACAGAAACACTCTTTTATACTCTTCACTATCATGCTGATTGAGTGTGGCTAAAGATAAGGTACCCATTAAACTATAAGAAACGGATGCAACCACCTAACGGTATATACTCAAGGACTAGTTCTGTAGCTTCTCCCTCTGCTATCCAGTATCTAACAGGTAGATGCACAGATGTATAGTCTAAACGAGAAAATACAGTCAATAACTATTGGTCCAAACACTAAGATACATGGATAATTTAGAAATAGCTTCCACAACTTTCTGAAGTTAAACTTTTTCAGTTTCAGTTAACCAGCATATAATTTTAGAAAAAAAAAAGCCAGAATTTTACAGTATCCATTTCATTTATCAACCTTAATCTTTCCTTTGGCCCTGGTTTTTCCTTATTTAATGCACATATTCTATGAATTCCTTAAAACCTCCCTGTAATATGATGAGATATGTATTAAAAAGTCACTAAAATTCCCTCATTCTGTGACTATTCACTGCCCACTACAAACAGAAGTCAAGGACATTAACTGCACAGTTTTGCTCCTGAAGAGGGGGCCAGGCTGGCTCAGGGCAGGGTTTGTGGCACACGGGACATGTCTAAGCACTAAAAGATTCAAGACTATGGTCCTGTAGTGACCACAGATTTATGAAATTATTTTTTTTCTGGTAAAGATGATTTTCTGTCTTTTTAAAAAAATAAATCTTTATTCATACTGTTTTATTTTTTTATTTTCAGACAGCGTCTCGCCTGGCCCTGAGCTCCCTATGTAACCCAAGCAAGCTGGGCGTGGTGGCTCACACCTGTAATCCCAGCACTCGGGAGGCAGAGACAGGAGGATTGCTGAGTTTGAGGCTTGCCTGGGCTCCATAGTGAGCTCAGAGCCAGCCTGAACTACAAAGCGAGACCCTGTCTCAAAAAAAAAAAAAATGTAACCCAAGCAAGCCTCAAACTCAGCAATCCTCCTGCCTCTGCCTTCTGAGTGCTGGAATTACAGGTGTGAGCCAGCACACCCGGCATTGAGGGGTGTGGTACCGATTGCTGGTGGGTGTGAGTCACCATACCCAATATTTTATTATTGTATGTGGTTACTGGGATCAAACCAGGGACCTTGTGCTTGTTAGGCAGGTGCCGGAACACCTGAGCTAAGTCTCTGGCCCTATTCATACATTTTATATACACATCATAATCAGACTCAACATTGAGAATTTGTACTAGTATATGACACAACTTAATTCTCACTTTTTCCCATCCCACACTCACCCTACCTCCCCTCACCCTGTATATACATATGCTTTCTTTTTTTAACATCACCTTTTTTCCTTCCCCTCATTACTTACTCTTTTCCCTTTGAATATTTTCTATTTCACAATACTTATCATATATTCTAGAACTCATTCACAGTCAGATTCTCATACCAGAGAAAAGATATGATATTTATATATCTGTGACCTATTTATTTCACTTATGAGTATGTCCTTAAGGTATATCCATTCAAGTATGACTCAAACTTACCATTCTTTATGGTTGAGTAATATTTCATTTCATTTTTTTAAAAACCCACATCTTCTTTATCCAGTCTCCAGTTGATGGCCATTTGGCTTGTTTCCAGGACTTAGCTATCACAAACTGAGCTCCTATAAACATGGGTGCACATATGTTGCTATGATATGAGTCTTTTAATTCTTTCGTGTATATCCCTAGCAGGGGAATAGCAGGATCAAATGGGTCCTGTAATCTTAGTTTTTTGAGGAATCTCCATACTGATCTCCACAGTAGTTGTACCAGTCTACATTCCCACCAACAGTGGAGAAAGATTCCTTCCTCCCCACAGATTCACCCACATTTGTTACTGGCTAATTTTGTAATATCAGCCATTCTTTGTGGAGTGAGATGAAATCTCAGTGTTGTTTTCATCTGCATATCTTGAATGACCAGTGATGTTGAGCATTTCTTCATATGCTTCTTGGTTGCTTTTACTTCTTCCTCTGAAAAGTGTCTGCTCATTTCAGAGGCCCATCTTTTAATTGGAGGGGCTGATTTTTTAAGCTCTTTATAAAGTCTAGATAGTAGCCCTTTGTCTGAGAAATAGCTGGCAAAGCTTTTTTCCCATATTGTACATTGTCTTTTTATTCTGCTGGTGATTTCTTTTGCTCTGCAGAACTTTTTAAGAGGTTGAGATCCCATTTGTTGATTTCTTCTGTAGTTCTCATGCTATAGAGGTTTTGTTCATAATGAAGTCTTTCCCTAAGCCTATGTCTCCAAGAGTTCTACCTAACCTGTTTTGCAGCAGGTTTAGTGTTTCTGTTTTAATGTTTACGTCTCTAATCCAGTTTGGTTTTAGTTTAGTGCATGGTGAAAGATATAGGTCTAGCTTTAGTCTTTGGCAGGTTAAAGCCCAGTTTTTCCAGCACCATTTGTTAAAGAAGCCATCTTTCCTCCATTGCAGATATTTGGCTCCTTTGTCAAAGATAAGGTGGTTTAGTGTATCTGAAGTTGTTTCTGAATCTTTTAATCTATTCCACTGATCCTTGGGTCTGTTACTTTGCCAGTATCATGCAGCTTTTATCACAGTGGCTTCATTGTATAGTTTCAAGTTGGAGATTGTGATACTCCCTGCCATGTCCTTGTTGCCTAGAATTGCTTTTGCTATTCTAGGTCTTTTGTGGTTCCAGATGAATTTTTGGATTATTTTCTCTAAGTCTGTGGAATATCCTGTTGGGATTTCAATCAGGATTGCTTTTTTTTTTTTAAATGGGATTGAAAATTCTCACAAAAGCTCAGGTGATATGAGGAAGTCTACGTGGAAAGAAAATGTTTGAATAACTTTTCTTCCTCAGGTGACACTTGAAATATAACTCTGACAGCTGAGAGCATTAATGAGACCACATCTGACCCAGTGTGGCAGGAATGAGCCAACTGCACCTGGCAGCAGCACAGCCTCAGAAGGACCACTCTTTCCTTTCACTAGTATGAGAGGAGTGGGAAAATTTGTATGGCTTTCTGTAGATCACAGGCAGGCTTTCTGCCCTCTATGTGCATGAATTATACAGTAGACAAACATCTCAGAAGGTTCTTAGGATTCCATCACAATGGAAAATTCTCAAGAAGATACGGACAACAGAAATAAATCCATTACATATCTCTTGTATGACTGGTTAAAGATTTGTATAACACGAAAAAAGCCAGGCTCCAGGCTGCTCATAGCTTTACTTTAGAGAAATAATCCGAGGCATATCTGCACGTGTGTGTGCACGCGCGCGCGCACACACACACACACACACACACGCCCCACCCCACCCCAGGACTTGACTGTAATGGGCTTTGAATTACATAAAGTATAGGAGAAATTTTTAGTCACTTACTACATTACATACAAAGAAGGAAAACAGTCTATGGATAACCCTCTGAATTTTAACACCCAGTGTTTCTTTGATTTCTTTTTTTTAAGACAGAGTCTTACCTTATAGTTCAGGCTGGCCCTGAGCTCACTATGTAGCCCAGACAAGCCTCAAACTCAGCAATCCTCCTGCCTCTGCCTCCCGAGTGCTGGGATGACAGGAGTGAGCCATCACACCCGGCACTGTGGTATGTGGTACTGCTCGCCAGTGGTATTGAGCCACCATGCCCGGTATTATTGTATGTGGTCACTGGGGATTGAATTTGGGACTTTGTGCTTGCTAAGCAGATAATGGAACCACTGCGCTAAATCTCCGGCCCACCCTCAGTGTTTCTCTACCTCTCTGTTTGAACTGTGGCATTTAGAAATATACTCAGGAAACAAAAACTACTATAAGGAAGGAAAAAAGCAGAGAGGTATGACGTCTAGCGACAGTATTTGCTGCCAGGCCATGTTTCCACACCCTTCTTCTGTGAATATTAACAACTAGCATGTCTTGCTAACTGCTTTGTCACGTTACATAATTTAATCTATCTTGCATCTCATTAAGGTAGGGATTATTGTAATTTTATAAGTTAAGAAATCTAGGTTTAGAGAGAGGAGTACATTGCCGCAGGCTTGCAGAATTAATCAGCAGTAGAATCAAGACAGGAGCACAGGTCTGTTTCCCAAGGCCTCGCATCTGGGGCCTGCCTTGTGCGTCTTTTTCCTGAAATAGGCTGCCTGCCTGAGGGGAGGCCTTGGGCAGGAGTACTAGGGATGGCACCAGGGCCTCACGCACGCTAGCCAAGTGCTCTACCAGCGAGCTACTCCCCCAGCCCAAGGAACGAGCTGGGAAGAAGCAGTGGGTCTGGCTTCCAGTCCGCTGCCTCAGGATCCTGAGGAGGACGAAGGGCTCCTACAGGCACTCCGCCCTCGGTAAAGCAGTCGTGGTGAGGCCCTGCTCGCCTCCCTTTGTGCTCTCAGTGTGGCACCGATCCCGTGCCTGCCCTCCCTCGCCAGTGCCCCACCTGCCTCAGATTCGCTCCTCCATGACGTGAGGAGCCGACCAACTAACTGCACAAGGGCCTGGATGCGCCTGACTTTTTATCTATAGGCAGCGAGTCTCAGTATTAGGCAAGACTGTTTTAACTGAGCTTATTTTTTGAAGGATGCTTATTTCACCTTCTGTCTGCCCGTAGTTTCTGAGCTTGTGAGGGTGGTCAGCCTGGCGTCCAGGGTCACACAATGATGCATGCAGCTGATTCATGCAAGCATGTCTGCCTCATGGGCAAATGGTTAACAGGCCAGCTATAGCCTGAATGCTGCCCTCATTGTGCTGAATAAACAAAGTCAAGTGCCATGATATGAAAGAGCTATGATAAACTTAGAGGGCGGAAGGCGGAGGTAAGGCCTTGTGAGCTCTAACTGTTTAATGCTGATGAACCAAACATTCCTGGGTTGAGCATGTAGGACAGAAAACAGGCTGCGTGGAGATCTCGGAGCGAGTGTGCTCAGCTGCCCCGGGAATGCGGGCCCGGGAGGGAGGGAGGAGCCCCGGCCTGAGCCGCCCCTGCAGCAGCTGAGTGAGGAGGGATGGAAGGAGTCACGGGGTCTGCCTCTGAGCTCCGCGCTGAGCAGGGAGGACGCCAGGGCGAGAAGGCCGGGAAGGCACTCAGGTGGCAGCTAAACTGGGGGGGAGAGGGCACAGGGCGCTGCTTCATGAGAAAGTACCTGCTATTTCCTCACAGACGACAATGAAATACCAGATTAGTCGGTAATTCTTAGAACTGAAAGCAATTCTGTGGGTATCAACGAGAAGGGTAAGGTCAGAGTCTGAAAATCCTTTCCATCCGTGGAGCTGATAAACTAGACGAAAAGGTAACCAGGAAAGTGCTCTGGCTCTGTCCCACCTGTGCCTGCTGAGGGCATTAATACGCTCTCTTGCACACAGATGAAGTGAATGGAGTCCTGTGAACTCTCCTCTGTGTGCGCACAAACACCTAGACTCTAACACCAGAGACTGCCCTGCCTGCCCTGACTCCAGAAAGGGGTTATGACTGAATATCCCGACGTGGAAAATGGAGTCGGGCTGCCCAAAAGCCTGACTGGAACAGCGGGCTTGATTTTGAACTATCACAAACAGCAACTTCCTAAATAGAACGAGCAAATCACAACTTAGACTAGAGAAATACAGCAGGGATAGGGGTTCTCAGCCGTCGGTACTCCCCTCCGCCAGCTCAGCTTTCTCGGCACTGCGGGGAGATAACACTATCACCGAAGGAAAGACTCGTCTCTCCGGGCATTAAGAGGGTTAGGGTAGCAGAGCGAGTCAGTCTGTCAGCCAAACTGTCCGAGAGAAGCTCTCTCCCCGCATGCTGCACATCGGAGGGCCGCCACAAGGCAAGCCTCATGGGCCAGGCCCTGCTCCTGCCCTCGGCTGGCTCCTCAGGGACAGGAAGGTGACCCAGTTCCCTCCTCCACAGTGTGATTTTGGGGTGTGTGGGAGGCTGAGGCACAGAAACGGGGAACCTCTGGGATGGCAAACAGAGCTGGGCTGCCTGTGGCCCTGGCCAAGGGACAGAAAAGCCTACAGGAAGGCAGGCAACTTCAATCAACACAGCAACCGTGTTTATAACTCTACGGAAGGACTCGCGTGGCCCGCTGGGAGCGTGAGCAGGACACCACTGGTCAAGTCCCTTCAAGGTGGAGGAGAGCCAGGGACCTGAAGAATCTGGGGTGCTCTGCAGTGCCAGAGTATGCTCCCCAATGGCCGGTCAGGAAAGCCATCGTATGTAAACAAGTCATTGCTTCTTCCAAGTGTGCACTTTGGCCAGGCCCTCTCAGCATTTCAGGGTCTCTACACTTCACAATTCTGCCAAGTTAGTCCAACTTAAAGATGAGAAAACTGAGGTTCTAATTGTCTGAGACTCGTTCAAGTGGGCTGCAGGGAGGGCATGAATGCAGGTCTTTCTGGTTCCCAAGTCTATGCTCTTTTTTCTCTAGGAATGCTTTCATAGAAAAATGGCATAGAACTTTAGACTAAAGTCTAATGTCTACCTATACAGTGAAACAGAGCATTAAGCAGTTGAAACTGTCCTGAACAGTTTTTAATCCATAAAAGTCATTACTTCTTCTTATCTTAAAATATCACATCTTAGAACAAATTAAACTGGTAGGAGTTCAAAAATCAGTTATCGACTTGGAAAACACATGCCATCCATACTAAATTTCTCCTCCCCTCTTTCTTTGTTCCCAGACCCAGCAGTAGAGAGCAGGCGACACGCTGGCTCCTGGGCCCCGAAAACATCACTCAGACCTAAACAAGGTCTCTGTTCCAGAGCTCTGTGTTCCAGCCCTGGTCTCCCATGTTTAGAGGGACATAAAAATGGAATTGTCTGAGACAATGAGAAGTATGAGAAAATACTCGGAAAATGTTCCTCTTTGGAAAAAAGTTTGAGTTGAAATTGCTAAATTACTCAGATGCTTACAGAATTATTAAAAAGTGATCTTCAAATGTGGAGGCATACTGCATAGATAATTTTGATCAGCTGTCCTCTGCTTAGGAATAGTACTATCAAAAAAGAAGCACGAAATCCTGAGTTTGACCCCTGGTACTGAAAAAGAAAAAACACCTAAAAGGCAGTAAGAGGGATTTGGTTGGTAAATAAACTTTCCAACAAAGGGTGGTGAACCAAAAATCTATTTACTAAGCACTGACAACGGAAAAGCACTATGCCAAGTGCTTTCCCTATATGAATCTATTCTTCACACCAACCTACAGGGAAGGAGCTATTCTGCCTCACAGATGAGTGGGCCGGATGTCAGAGAAGCTAACTAAGTCCTCTAGGGTGTATGGGCGGTGACGTCAGCAGCCCATCTAACTCCAGATCCTTCTGACTTAAACCTGCCCACTCTCAGGTCTTTGCTTATCACTTCTGACACTTTTAAATTCTAACCTGTGACTCACATCTGGCCCCACACGTGGCTTGAGTGTTTCTGGCAGACGCCTGGGCTGACCAGGCCCCTGTGGCTGTTTCCAGGAATATTTATTAAACTTACTCAGGGATTAGGGCCTTTCTCATTCTAGGAAAAGAAACTCCTGGAAATCTAGAACTTGGAGGACTAGAGGATTTAATGGTCACTTCCGGCAGAAGAGGCAGAATGCAGTCAAGGGAGTTTTACATTAAAAGAAATACAAAACAGGGGGCATTGTAATTACAAGTAGCATGTCTGTTACGGTGAACACCAACCAAGTCTTTGTTCAGAAAGGTGTTCTTTAAGCTGGTTAACATCTCACAAAAGCCTTTAAGGGACAGAAACCTAAACAGATGTCTGCCATCAAGATTTTGTTAGCATGTGGAAGAACATTTTGGGGAAGGCCCCCCAAAACAATGGATCTAGCAGATGCTGTTCTTCTGAGACTTGGTAGCCACTACTCAGAATGATGCCGGGCTGCTGGAAGCTCTGTGATATGGTCTCTATGCTATTACATGGGTCCAGGCGACTTTTCCAATGAACTCTCTTTAAAACACTTTTACTGAAGAAAGAAAAAGCAACACATATAATAGTTACCCTAAACCAAACCTAGAAACATTTTCCCCAACCTCTTCCTTCTCACTGCATATAAATTTTAGTGACGGTGAAAAGCAAATGCCGAAAACAAGAAAATATCCTTCTTCATTACCAAGGCAGAACAAGGCAGATGCCTGATTCCCAGCAGGTGGTATTTCCTGAGGGTCCTGCCACAGAAACAGGACACACACATCGCAGGTCTCTGCGCTCAAAGGACGCATCTGTAAGGAGCGGGAGCTTAGGGAATTTAGCACTTTGTAATTTGTCTCCAAAGTGCTCCTCGCTGGATTTTATTTTTTATAACACCTTTACAAAATGGAGAGCAGATATTAACATATTTATCATGGTGAGGAGAAAATGAGGCTCAAGATGGATAACTTGCCCAAACTGGAAATGAAACTGAGGTTAAAGCAATATCCTTACATCCACAGTCTTCGTAATAGCCTGGAGAGCTGACTGAAGATGCACGTTCCCTCACCCCGCTCCCAAGAAGGCCGTTCATGAGGTCCAGAGGCTCTGTGGCTGGGCCTTCCTCTCCGGTGGGCCCTTCTTCTCTGGGGCGCAAACCCCCGAGGGCCCAAACCCCCGAGAGACATTCTGCAAGTGGCTTTTAGCTCCCACTTGCCATCCCAGAATATCAGCTCTTCAGAAGAGAGCCCTTTGCCTGTCTTGTTCACTTCTGTGATCCCAGAAAAAAAGAGGAATGCCAAGCCCTTAGGTGCTCAGGATCTGTAATACGCGTTGAGCATCTTTAATGTGAAAATCCAAAATTCTCCCAGATCCGAAACTTTCTGAGTACTGACATGATGCCACAGTGGAAAATGCTACCTAGATTCATGTGGTAGGTTGCATTCAAAACACAGGTGTACTACAAATACTGTAGAAAATTAACTTTAGGCTTTGTCTGTATGGTATATATGAAATATAAATGAATTTAACGCCCTTGGGTCCCATCCCCAGAATATGTATATATCTATGCATGGAATGTTCTAATACCTGAAAAAGATTCAAAATTTGAAAACTTTCTGGTCCCAAATATTTAGGACAAGGAATACTCATCCTGTATGAATGGTGGCTGTGCACAGGGATAGATAGTAGGAATCAAATTATTTTTTTGTTTTTGCAGTACCAAGGACTGAACTCAGGCCCTTGTACTTGCAAGGTAGATGCAGTGGCACTGAGCTAAATCCCCAGCCCATGGGAATCAAATTTTCAAAATGGCCATTAAAAGATATATATTTTACATCTAGATATAATCTCTCTCTATATAAAATCATCATGTATATCTTTTCTCAAATAGTCATTCAGTGTGGAAAGGAATATTTTAAGGGTTTAGTGAGGGCAAAGGTTGGCAAACTCGTTTGGTAAAGGGCCAGACAACAAATATTGTTAGTTTTGCTGCCATGGAAAATATGTAAATGATGAGCATGGCTGGATTCCAATACAATTTTATTTATGGATACAGAAATTCAAACTCCATATAATTATTACAAGTCATAAAACATTATTTTAAAAATGTTTCTCTAACTAATCAAAATACATAAGATCTTTCTTCACACGCCAGACAAAACCAGCTGCAGGCTGGATTTTCTGAGGCGTTTGCTTGCTGATTCCTGATCCAGGATTATAAGATTATTTGACATTTCTACGGAGGCTGCAAGGAGGGAACATATCCAGGAGAAAGTACAGGCAGAGAGACCTCGAACAGGTTACTAGCAGAACGAAAATCAGGTGCTTTGGTCAAACCTCTCCGGAAGCGTATGGAGCAGCGAGGGAACGCGAGCCGGCCTTCCTCAGGCGCCCCAGGTGAGCGAGCAGCGGGCTGGCGGTGAACCGTGGGAGTCTCTCAGTGCTACTGGATCCCAGCTGTGCCACAGAGAGCTATTTATACGATCTTGAACGAAGCTCGAGGCATATTCTGGTGCTTTTTACTTCTATGTTAGGTGAAAAAGCTGCCTACAAAAGCCTTCCTCCCACCCAAAATACTAACTGTTAGTTGGTGACTGATCCTCTGAAATATTAAGATGAATCATGGATGCTCTTTTCACAGTGCAAAAAGATAATTTTAAAACTCGGAAAATGTCACTCTGGGTAGTCGCAAACCACACAATAGAAAAGCTGTCCAGCTTTGAAGTTGTAAATAAATAAAACCCCCTTCCTGCGTGTTCCTTGTTCGGATCGAGAAGCTTCTTTAGGACTCGCCTCCACGGCTGGCTGGTGTGAAAACGCTAAACCGTGGAAACGTGTCCAGCCGCACTCTGAGGCTGGAAGGCGGCCGCTGCTCCCACCGCTCTTCCAGGCCCCTCACTTTCGGAAAGCCATGCGCCCAGCCCCTCCTTTCTCCAGGGCCTGCTCTTCTCACCTGCGGGGAGCCAGGGGCCTCCCTGACCCTTCTGGCCTGGACCGCCATGGGCTGCACGGCGCCAGAGGCCGGGAGGGCTCTTTACCCACACGGGACAGGAAAGGGCTGCGTGTCTTTCTCCGCAGCTCATGGAGAAACAGGTATTTCTGTCTTTGATCCCTCAGCTCTGTTTTCTTTCCCCTGTTACTAAACAGGTCACTCCCCATCCACGCCTCCCCCTCCCTTTTTCTGCAACCTCATCATTTTTCCACACTGCGCTGTTTGGCACAGAAGGGGCAACCACATCAAATGAAGGAATGTAACCACAAAAGCTGCCTTGAGAAGCAAGGCCCCGGAGTTTTTCTGTCAATTTACCGTTTTTGGACTTGTTCTCCCATAATCAAATCCTCCCTATCGTGTTAACAATGTGGTGCTGTGTCAAAACATTGGAATTCTGCTTCTATCAGCAACCCAGAGCTTAATAGGAAAATGAAGCAACAAAAATGTTGGTCTTGCTGCTGACCTTAGGCAAGGCCCGTAGTGAAGATGAGAAGGTTTGCTTCTCCGTGATACCTGGGCCAAACCGTCAGGCTTGTGGGAGCTCCAGGCTGTCAGCAGAGGCCGAGGGCAGTGTGGTGACCGTCACTGAGGTGAGTTTCTAAAGCAAGAGGGACAGTCAGTCCTTCCAAGTACAAAGCTGAAGCACAGGGTCCCTGATTCAGGAGCCAGAGGAGTTCAGTCTGAAGTGCTTGTAAAAATTTTAGGCACCTTCATCTTCCTGGTAGCAATGCCCAGGTCTGGCTCTGTGAAACTTGTGACTGTCTGTGATTATCACCAATAGGCTTGAGTCAACGGTTTTGTTTTGTTTTGTTTTGTTTCGGTGTGGTTTGCTTTTTTGCTTTTTTTTTTAGTTAATTAAAACTTCATGGGGCTGGGGATTTAGCTCAAGTGGTACCACATCAACCTTGGACACATAAGGGCCCGAGTTCGATCCCTGGTACCACAAAAAAACAAAAACAAAAATACTTTGTGTTCAACATATGAACCATTTCAGTTCTAAAATAAGGTGCCCTGATTCCAAATCAAGAAGTTGTACTCTGTGTCCTTAGGGTATGAGTGGTACAGTTAATGTTTAGCAATGGCTGGCATATACTCATTATTAAAAATACCCCAGTTAGAGATAGAACACCTCATTCAGTGATTTTATTTTTTGAGAACTTGTAAATTAAGCAGTTCATAAAGTGAAGATAGGTGTTCGTGCTGTCACTTGGTTTGGTTTACAGGCCATCTCGGCTTATGCTGGAATCAGGCTGCTTGGAAAGGTCACCTGCGGGGCACACCAGCCGTCTCAGCAGTGACTCTCCACCTCATCTGCCCCACACACCAGAGCAAAGCCACCTCCCCAGAGACTGTGGAGGCGGGATGAAGTAGGAGGAGAAAAAGTCACCGCCCAGCCCTGTTCTAGAGCAGCCTATTAGAACCTCAGGGCAGAAAAAAAAAAATAGAAATCCTTATACTGATTCTGATGGGAACTAATAGGCCAGATTTTCCAGGGGGCCTGCCTCAGCGTGAGGGCACACGGTGTCACACACACCAAGGAGGAATCCTCCACGCTCAGCCAGGTCAAGACCACTCACCCTGACTGCAGCTCCACCTCTGAAGCCAAATCCTCTATGTCATAGCAGGAGCTCACTGTCCTGGCGTTTCTTCGGCCCCTCCCAACGCACATAGCAGCGGGGGGAAAACGTGGCCTGCAGCGGACCGTGTGTGTCACTGAAAGCTCTGGAAGGTTCGCCACTGCTGCCATGTACCACAGCTGCCCAGCGGGACAGCGAGGAGGAGAGTCCGGGGGCAGACAACAAAGGGAAGAAAGACAGAGCCAGGGCAAGGAGACGACAGGCGGAAATGCCTCTTTTCTCGATGCTGAGCCCAGGAGCACAGCCCAGGGGCTTGGCCGGTGCCAGCCAGTGCCCAAGAAACGCCCTTGCAGGCAAGGAGAGGGTCTTCCTGCACTGCCTGCCAAGGAGGGCACACACGCTGGGCCGCTGGGACCCACCCCTCCCGAGCGTGTGTTCCAAACCACACGACAAGCAGGGAGAGCTGTTTGCTAGAGAAAACGCATGATAAAAGGACATCTGACAATGTGGACAGAGAGGGACTGAGGAGGTTATGAATGTAGTCAGCATTTTAACCAAATTAAGACGTATTACACAGATTTGTGTCAATTAGCAAACATTTTACCTAATAATAAATTGTTTACTTCTAATGGAGAAAGTGGGAATTTGGTTCTATTAACAGCCATCTGTGCAAAATTGGGCTTCTGTTTCCAAATACCATCATTTATGTACCTGTAATCCTCATTTTTAAAAAAAATCTATCTTAGATACTCTTAATCTATTTAGTTATTTGAAATAGATGATTCTGAACAGCCACGGCGATGAAGAACGGCCTCCACATTCTCAAAGGCTGCAGGCAAGGCTGGGCGAGGAGGTGCACCGGAAGCCAGGCCAGTCCAGGGTCCCGGCACTCAGGGCTCAGTGGAAACCCCGCTGCTGAGGTCTGGTGGCCCCATAATCAGAAGGGTTCGTGTTCTTTAACCCTGAGGCACAAGCAGCAGAGGAAAGTCTGGAAGGGAACTAGTTTGGGCTGTGGAGTTGGGTGGCACAGGAGCAAGCCAAGAAAGGGGGCAGCCTCGGAGAGAACGGTGCCTGCCGCAGCATGCAGAAATGGTAGGACAGACTCCAGGGGAAAGGAGGGAAACCCAACTAGAGAGGAACATCCCCTCCACCTTCTGTTTGGCAGTCAAAGAAATCACCTCGCAGGAAACCTGCGGACGGAAGCGCGCAGGACCCAGTGCTTACATGGTACCTGGTACCTAGCTCTCTGGTGGTGTAGGAAATGAACAGTTGGTGCATGTTGTCTTTCAGGGGTGGTGGGGGACAGAAACAGAGACAGAGAGAGAAGTTCTGGAGTTGAACCTCATTATGGATCTGTTGACTACTGCTATGGAATCTACTACCATTTAGAGGAGCATCAGTAACAGCTGAGACATATGAATAGCTCCTATGAGCCATGCACTGTATCAGGAACCTTTGTTTGTTATCTTTATTTAATCCTGCAAAAAGCCCTGGAAGGTTGACAGCAATAAGGTGTGGCAAGTCAAGTAACTGACCCTAAATGTGAGCTCTGGCTTGGACAGGCCATCCAGATCCTCAGTGCACACATCCCACGGTACCCCCTCGACTGCTTGCCCCTGCCCAGGCCAGGGGGCTTTGAGAATCACTGAGTCTTTCTGGTGGCCAGCGAGGGTAGGACCAGCTAACTGAAACATTTTCTAACTCCAGCACTCTACGCTGGTCTCACGCAGGAGTCTGGGTAGGTTGGGAAGCAGAGAACTAGATGCACAGAGCTAGCAATATGCCTTCTTAAAGGCAGCCTAAAATGAAATCCTATAACAGAAAGAACCAAGGTTGGAACTTACAAAGACAATGCCTTACATGGCAAAAGGAACTTTGGCAAGACATACAAGATCGTCCTGGATTATTTGGTGGACCCAATGAAGTTGCAGGAGCCCTGAAAAGTGGAACAGGAAAACAGAAGAGTGGATAAGAGAATATGGCAGATGAGGCTGGACAGATCTGAGGGGCTGGACCTGCCATTGTTGGCTTTGAAAAAGTCGGAAGGAGGCTGTGACCCAAAGACAGCAGGAATCCTCTAGAAGCTCAACTGATCCCCACTAAGGATAAGAATCTCTGTTCTGAGACCGTAAGGGACTGACTTCTTCCAAAGCCCACATGAGCAAGCAAACAGACTCCACAGGAGGCTTCAGCAATGAATGTGGCCCCCCTACCTTGTTTTTAGACCAGTGAGTCCTTTACTAGACTTCGGACTTACAGAGCTATATGATAATAAATTTGTGTTAAGATGCTAAACTTGTGTAACGCACTCTAGCAGCAATAGAAATCTAACAACAGTATTCCAAATACAACTGTTCTTTGAAGAAAATATGATGAAATGAGTTATCTTTATGCAATGAAACAAATCATGGTGATAATGGATATGTCCACTGAATAAAACAGGATCAGTAAGTTTTTTTCTGATACAAATACATAAATAGACAAACAAATGTAGAAAGTTTTCCCTCATGGTAAAAAGCCAGCTAATGAATATGGAATAAAAGATGAAGCTAGAGACTGTCAAGGGAAGTTAACATTAAGAGGTGAATGTCTGATGAGGATATTGACATGCTTCCCACAAATTTTTGAACAGAACCATTAGCATCATGACCTCATGGATATCACTTAACCCAGTGATCCAAGTTAACGCTGTCAATACCGGAACAAACTGGGGCTGCGTGCCTTCTGATATGACAGTCTCAGGACATTCTGTCATGTCTGTGGCACAACTGTCAAAAATTGGTGACATGAATCTAATCACGAGGAAGTATCAAATGAACGCAAATTAAGGAACAAAATAGCCAGCCTGTATTTTTCAAAACATCAAAGTCAAGAAACACAAAGACTGAGAAACTGTTCCAGACTAAAAAAATACAGAGATGTGACAACTGAAGGCAATGTGTGATCCTGGATTGGATCCTGGACCAGGGTTAAAATTAGCTGAAAGGGATATTATGGGAACAATTGACAAAATTAGAATACGGATGGCGGATCAGATAATAGCACTGTGTCAATGATACATTTCCTGATTTGATAACTGCACTGTGATTAATCAAGAGAATGTCCATGCTATTAGGAAATACATTCTAAAGCATTTTATGGGTGAAGTGCACCGTGTCCCCAACTTACTCTCAAATGGCTCAGGAAAATATAGCATAATAATAAATAAAACAACAGAAAATGATAAGGCAGATGGAGCAAAGCTAGATGACTGGAGACTCTGGGAAAGAGATACAAGTAAAGTTCCTCATTCTATTCTTATAACTTCCCTTTTTAGTGTAAAAATCAACACAAAAAGCTATCCCCAAAGCCCTGTGAATTATTCTTTTCAATTCTTAGGCTTTTTTTCTAGAATCACTCTTATATAACACATATAGAGGTTTTTAGGGAATGAAAATATGCATTCAATGAGTTAAATTTCCTTTTAATATATGTGGTTTTTCATTCAATTTGATTGTACAAGACTTTCTACATGGTAAGCAAGCAATAAATATCTATCTGTAGACTGAATATCAAGTAATTCGCTTTTAGTAGGAGAAATCAGAATCCCAAATAAAGGCATGATGACACATAAATTATACGAAATAAAAACATTTTTAAAATTAGCCAAAGTATAAATGAGCCATAAAAATGAGGTAGTTAATAGCTTTTGCTCTAGAATTGAGCTGGCCATATGCACTTGAAATCCAATTTGTCCATTTACTATAGTGACCTTTGGACAAGTAGTTTAAAACTTCCCTAAGCCTTAGCTTATTTCCCTGGAAAATAGGGATAATAATAATAATAATAACAACAACAATAGTAAGTCTCATGGTGCTGTGAAAATTAAATTACAAAATCTAGGTTGTTTATTGAATGCCTCACAGAGTTTTAAATGTTATTTATTATTATTATCCCTGAATTTTAAATACTCATTTCCTGCTTCTGTCATATGGAAGAAAATAAATATTCAAATCAAAGTTAAAAATAACATCTGGGCCAGAGATTTAGCTCAGTGGTTCCGGTGCCTGCCTAGCAAGTGCAAGGTCCCTGGTTCAATCCCGGGTAATCACATGCAACAGTACAGGGCGTGGTGGCTCACGTGTACCAGCAATCAGTAACATACCACAGTGCCGGGCGTGGTGGCTCACGCTTGTCATCCCAGCACTCGGGAGGCAGAGGCAGCGGGATTGCTGAGTTTGAGGTTTGCCTGGGCCACATAGTGAGCTCAGGGCCAGCCTCAACTACAGCGGGATCCTGTCTTAATCAGTTACTGAATCAATCAATCAATACACATCAAGGAAACCTGCTGTCAACTGCTTGAGAAAAAATCACGCTTTAACTTTAAAAATCAACTTGCCCCGGAGGAGCATGATGCCAAAGGGTGCTAGCTAATGAACTGCCTGCCACTCTGTCTCCCTCCCACCACTCTTCCAACATGTTCCTTTAAATAGAAAATGGCCTCAGTAGGTGTGACTTTCTGCTCCTTTCCTTCCTTTAGGCCTACTGTTTACTTCCTTCAACCTAAATCACTTCCTTATCTGTCAGGTCGAACTCCAACTTTTCCCTTTACATTCTCAATCCCACGCCTGGAGGTCCCTTCATGGTCTTTCTCTGAGAGGTTCTTCCCTGCAGCCCCATTGTATGTTCAATAATGCTCTTGTGGAACCAACAGATGCTCACCCACCGACGTGTGATACCTAGCAGTACAGACGACTCCTCAGACATCAAATGACGCTGGCCAATACGCCCAGCCAAACCCATCACCTCACCCAACATACTTCATCAGGTGCCAATTCATGAAGCTGTTCTTGACTACCATGGAATGCAATCACTCTGCTCTTCGTTTATTGGACAAATCTTAGCGGAGATGGCAGTGAACAAGATAAGTGAGGTTCTTGCCCTCACAGAACTTACATTCTAATTAGAGGTAACAGTACTAAATGATTGTAAAGTAAGACAGAATGTCTGAGACCATTGCTGTATCTGGGGGGAGGCGGTAGCAGGCCACCGCAGGCCAATGAGGAAACGTATTTCTGAGGGTATGTACTTCAATTCAACTGAGACCCACGGATAAATCAGACAGAGTCAAGTATGTAAACGCCTGGGGAAAAGACTTTTTGGCACAGGGAACAGGAAGTACACTAGCTGGAGGTAGTCAGGAGCCCAGAGCATTTGAGGCCAGGACCACAGTGGGAGAAAGGGTCAGATGTACAAGCAGAGGACAGATTATAAAAGAGATGTTTGGATTTTAGACTATGTCTGTGAGAAGGTTTCATATTATTCTCCTCATTGTGGATACGTCATGAGCTTAGATAAGCTCTCCACACAGTCAGTGCTTGAGGTTCACAGAGTAGAAGAGACGCCTGCCCAAAGAAGCTGGAACTCTTCAGATACTGTTGCTAACATGCACATGTGCTCCATCAGCTCTAACGCCAGGTCACCAGGTCTGTTATAGTGCAGGAAAACAGAGTTGTTATGGCAACTCTAATTACAGGGCTTTCTTTCCAAGGAGATGAACCAAATACTGCACTTACAGGCTGGTTCGGTTCTCCAAAATACTTGCACGAATTGCAATCCTCTACAAGCTGGGACATTCACTGCAGGGAGTGCCCAGTTTACCGGCCAAGTGGGTCCCTAACGTGGGCCTGTTTGTGAGGAGTTTGTGGGGGTCCATTTGCCTTTAGAAATAAGTTTGTGGAAAAAGGTTGGGCTCTTAGGCCAGCTCACAAACCTTTTTAAAAAGTTCATTAAGTGGTAAAAACACTGTAAATTTGCATTGAGAAAATAACAGGAATTAATTCTTCCAAAGTGCAGCAATTAAACAAAAATTAAGACAGCTTTTAATTTATCTTGATGATATTATCTAGAGAAAAATAAGTTTAATTAGAAGAAAATTAAGAGAAAAGTGGCAATTTTATAGAGATTCTTTTAAGGAATTCTGGCCATCACTCAGGCTCTTAAGAGATTAATGTCACTAATTTCTTATTATTACTGCTTTGGATTCAGGTGTCTTTCAGATAACTCACTCAGTTATGATCATGTTTGGTCCAGAAATGGGACAGAAAACTCAAAGAAATATTCTTAAGAAACAGAAGAGATTAAAGAGAAAGATAGTCTAAAATACGAGGCAGGAAGTATGAGACACTGAAAGACTAAAAGAAGAAAATGAGGAAGAAAGGGAGAGAGGAAATTCCTATGATAATAGGCAAGAATTGATTGTTACCAAAAATGGAAAGCTGGGGCCAGAGATTTAGCTCAGTGGTTCCAGTGCCTGCCTAGCAAGCACAAGGTTCCTGGTTTGATCCCCAGTAACCACATACAACAATGGGGTGTGGTGACTCACACCCACCAGCAATCAGTACCACATACCATAGTACCAGGCAGGGTGGCTCACGTCTGTCATCCCAGCACTCAGGAGGCAGAGATAGGAGGATTGCTGAGTTCGAGGCTTGCTTGGGCTACATAGTGAGCTCAGCGCCAGCCTGAACTACAAAGCGAGACCTTGTCTCAAAAAGAAAAAACAGGAAAGCTAGAAGAAGAAAGCAAAAAAGAAGGAAGAAAGAGAAAATAAGGGATAATGAAGAAGGACTGAAGATTGACTGTTCCCTGGGTGGGTAAAAGGAAAGAAAGTTTTCGTTCATTTATTTTACCATATAGGGTATTTGAAAATTAAATGGCATATTCTTCTAAGGCTGCATCTGTATTCCATATAACTAAGTTATCCCAAATGCCCAGCACAGTGCTTTGAATGCAGGAGTTTATTAAATTATTACATACATGGAAACTGCAACAACAGCTTATGATGAATACCTTTTGTATGCATGGCATTTTATATCCATTATTTCATTTAATATTTGCAATAGCATAAGAGTTATCAACCATATTTTACAGATGAGGAAACTGAGATTTAGACAAGTAATTTGCCTAAGGTCACACATGTCTAGGAAATGATGAGGCCACTTCAGAACAAAGTCTGATCCCAAGTGCCTGCTATGGAAAACAGAAGGAAGTAAAAATCATCCTGTTAAGCAAAATAAGCCAATCAGTGAAAGACAAGTATTGCGTATTTTCTCTTATATGTGGACTCTAGGGAAAAAAACCAGATAACATAGAAAAAATAAGAAAGGAAAGGCGTCAGAGAATGGAGTAAAAGAGCAACTGATTAAAGCATGCCATATACACATAGTATAGCAATGTCATAGTGAAACCCATTACCTGTGTAATTAGCAGGTACTATAATTATAAGAGGAAATAATTAAAGTATAATCATTCCAATTTATGAAAAACAAAACAAAACAATGTATCTGCTCTTAACACCTCTGTTTTATATCACCTCTGTACTTAACTATAGTAACGCTAAGAAGGGAAAGAACTGGAGAGGCCAATCTTTTTTTTTTTTTTTTTTTTTTTTTGAGACAGGGTCTCGCTTTGTAGTTTAGGCTGGGCCTCAGCTCACTATGGAGCCCAGGAGAACCTCAACTCAGCAATCCTCCTGTCTCTGCCTCCTGAGTGTTGGGATTACAGGCGTGAGCCACCACGCCTGGCACTGTGGTATGTGGTGTTGATTTTGGGTGTGAGCCACCACGCCCAGCATTGTATGTGGTTACCAGGATCGAACTCAGGACCTTGTGCTTGCGAAGCAGGCGCCAGAACCACAAGGCTAAATCTCTGGACCCTGGAGAGGGGCCAATCTTAACAAGTATCTAATCAATTTCTCTGCACGTTAATCACTGTGGAATTAATACTAACGGCATTCATATCCTAGATTCCTTCCTCTAGACCCTTCCTCTTTAAATTAACATAGTTTAGCTCTGGCAATATGGCCTCCATGAGCTCAGTGGTTGGGAAAGCACCCACTGCAGGTTAGATTTCATTTATCAAATCATACAAGCGTTATCAGCAGATATAGAAAAAGTATGATAAAAATTCAAAAGCTATTCATGATTTTAAAAAATTCCAGGAAACCAAGAATACAAGGCATATACCCTCAATACAAAGAATATACTCTCAACTTAATAAAGAACGTTTATAAAAATCCTATCAAAAACATCACTAAAGGCAAAAGACTGAGTGTTTGTCTAGCTAAAATCAGGTCCAGGGCAACAATGTTTTATTCAGCAAAGACTTGGAAGACCTAGATCAAAGGAAAAATGTCTAAGTGGACCTTTTTAATATATGTTTATCTACAAAGAAGTTCACAGAACACAGAAATTCAGTTAAGTTTGTAGGGTACATCAACATACAAAAACAACAGTATTACTATAAATTACCAATGAACATATGGAAACCAGAATTAAAAATACATATCATTTTTAATTGAGAGAGAGATACACATAGAGAGACAGACAGGGAAAGGAGAAACCTAAAGTAGTATGAGGGAATTCTGTTGTTGAGTAGTGTGGTGACACAAACCTATACAAGGTTGAAAGGGCATGAATTGCACATAGACACATACACCAAAGATGGCTGAGACAGTGAGATCTGTAGCTTTGCTAGCAGTCCTGCAGGATGCCAAAGCATGACTTCTGACACCGAGCCACCCTGAAGGGAGTTAGGAGATGCGAGCCCAAGATGATATGCACTCACTGCTTCTCCTTACCTCTGGTGCGTCCTTATTGAAAACATAACAGCTCTTTGCAGAGCAAGTTAAAGTTCTAGTAAGGGAGATTCACCAGTTCTAGAATAAAATATAGTAAACTAAGGAAATTTCTCCCTGCTTCCCTTTACAAATTCTTAAGAGCAGAACCAAGCCTGCACCCTGATAAAGGAAGAAGGAAACAATAACAACAGAAAGTTTATAAAGGTGCTCACATGAGAAATACAAAAACCAAACAACAAAAGCCCCAACGTGTGTTTTAACTCTGCTGCCTTTTGTCTATTCTTACTTTCCCAAACCCTCTACAGTAACTGGCAGTTAAGTCACCTCAATTTTTTTTTAAGGAAAAGACAGGATATAAACCTATTTCAATACAGTAAAAAGAAATTTAAAAGTAATTAGGTCTCATTTGGCAAGAAGTTATATTCTTTATTAGTGTTATTTATTCCCCATTTTTCCCAACATATACACCTTTTTTCCCTTGGTCTCACTGAATATGCTAATGCTGCTAATATATCAAGTTAGTAGAATTTCATTTTTCTGACTATTTGCATGTACATTTCAAAAATAGGAGGCAAATACCTCTATTCCTCCTTTTTAAACTGGTAAAAGATTATTTAATATTCCCTTGTGAAACAGTTGAAAATCCTGGGTTAATATATCAAAGCCATATATGTAATTATAGAAATCCTTAGCATGGAAGATACATTTTATTCTTTTTGACCTATTCTAAGGGACGTTCAAATGAAGATAAATAGATCCTGACTATCAATAAAAACTATTCTGTGGTGCTTGAGGTCCTTCATTTTATTTTTGGTGATAAGAAAATCCAAAATTACCAATGTTAAATTTCCCACCATACACTCATCTATATAGTAAAAAAAAAAAAAGTAAAAAAAACAAAATGTAAAGGGAGATTATAGATGGGTGAGCTACAACCACAGATCAAGTAAAACTCCTACACAATATCCACTAGATTCTTAGTAGCCTCTTCACATACTCAGTTTCTTCCCCGTGTTTCCAAACGGATATGTCCACATTATAGCTGCACAGTTGCCTTGGCGCTTTTGGTAGGCCTAATGGGCTGTCACATGTTAAAAGTGTAAGAAAAGACCATTTTTTGTATGCTTTTATGTTTTCAGGACCACTGTTCTACTAATACTACTAATTTTAATAGTATCACCAAAAATGCTGCTTCTGACAATGTATTCTGTGAGTATAAAAATATCTATTTTACTCTTTTTTTTTTTTTTTTGAGACAGGGTCTCGCTTTGTAGTTCAGACTGGCCCTGAGCTCACTATGTAGCCCAGGCAAGCCGCCACGAACTCAGCAATCCTCCTGTCTCTGCCTCCCGAGTGCTGGGATTACAGGCGTGAGCCACTACACCCGGCACTGTGGTATGTGGTATCGATTGCTGGTGGGTGTAAATCACCACGCCCAGCATTCTACGTGGTTCCGGGGATGGAACTCAGGACCTTGCGCTTGTGAGGCAGGCGCCAGAACCACTGAGCTAAATCTCCAGCCCCCATATCTGTTTTTACTCTTAAACTATCATTTGTTCCACAAAAGTGGATAAGGAAGGCTTAATCAGTTTCAACGATAAAAAGAACATAAATATCAAATAACAAGGCTTAACATTATTTTTAGTGTGAACGCTTAAGACAAATTAGAAATAATTATAACTTTAGAATTCAAATTCATCTTGTAAATGAAGAAAAAATTCCAAAAGATATACAAAATTAAAAGTACAATTATTTGGGATTTGGTCTAATGGGGGACTAAAAGAAAAGATTTTACTGTACTTGTATTATAACTTTTAAATTTCAAATCATGAGACGTACTAAAATTTTTAAGTTAAAAAAAAAACCTTCAATTTCGCTAGAATAAAAGAAAAATAGTACAACCCAATAAATCCAGCATCTAGAACAATGACTGCTACAGAGGAGGCACTCATAAAAATCTATGCTTTTTGGATAGACGGTTACAATCATGTGCCTAAAATTAAATTTGTGGATTTTTTCCATTTTCTAAAACCACAGGTAAAATGATTTTTTAAAATCTTGAGATATTCCAATTTACAGAAAATACAGGAGGATAGAGGAACATCCTAAACACCACCATGAGGAAGTGAGCAGGTGCCTCCAGCATGCCGGACATTCTACAAGAAAGTTTCTTCAAGAAGTCAATTTTATGAAGAAAAAATAAGAGACTTAGAGGAAAAAACAGTCAAACACTATAGGATGGTGGAGTGATGATTTGAACAATTCAGCTATAAAAAGACACGGAAAGCAAATGAGGAAATCTAAATATTTAAATACAGAATTATTTGTTATACAAATTTTCTTTATTTTTAAAGAATATATATGGAAATATTTAAAGTGAAATAACTGTCTGCAATTAGATTTTAATATACATATAGCTCTCCTTTCAAGAAAAGGAAAAGAACAAGAAAGAAAGCAGGAAAGTATAAATAGATAAGTATAACCAAATGTGATTAAATATGAAGAATGACTTTTTGGGATCAATCACACCATGTTTCTTGATTTTCTGCACACTTGGAAGTTTAATCAAGAAACTGTTTGTAAGTTCCAGTTTAACTCAGTGTTAGGGAAGCAGTTCATCTCTTGGAAGTTTCTAGAAGTTTCTACTTTCTTCTTTGAGGACCAACAGGAAAACAAAATGAAATTCTATGTTCACTTTAAAGATTTTCAGGAAACACAAACTTTCAATATTAATTCAAGAACAGTACATGATAAAGTTGGGGAACTAACTCATACGGATTGCATTCTGGACCCATATTTAAAATGGTGAATTTGTCTTTACCACTGTTCTTCAATTCGCATGAGGAATTGAGAGTTAATAACTGGGTGAAATCACTCTGTCAAAGTTTCTGTTAAATATTCTTCTTAAATGTTTAAAATGTCTTGTTTAGAAGAAATATAACTCTGTCAGTGAATGTGCTTGGAGCAATCACCTTTTCCCATAAACTTTCAGAGCTTCACTGCTAAGGAGTGACCCAAAGTAACCCATGACTACATGCTGTCACTGTACTTCTGCCTCGGTGAATGAACACTTAATCCACAGCTTCTCTGGCTCTGACTGAGGAGGACGGAGCTTGCTTGCCCTTGATTTTTCTTTCTCTTGCATTTATAACACTCTTGTAAGAGACAGAAAATTATTTCTTGTCCACTAAAAACATATCACTGAAACATGTGCTTTCAGTGTCTTTCCCTTTTACTAAAGATGAAACCTTATCTCCCTGCCATCACATTTGCCCCTCCTAGGTTCCAAGATCTTCTTTAATACCCAGCTCAACAACACCTCAGCCATCAATGTGCCTTAGTGCAAACCGCCCGCCATAGCCTTTCCATAACTTACCAGCACTCTCTCCAACTCATCTAGTGCTCTGTGTTTCTACCCCAGCCTTCTAATTCAACTGTGCTGAAATGTTCCATTTCACGTGTTGTCCTCCCTCCTTAGTCTGTAAGCAGTTAAAGGGCAGAAACATGTCTTTATAATTTGCCTGGTTTCTAGCTATATGACCAAGTTCCAGCTTGGCACATAAGTTAATAAAAGGCAGGACAGCAGGAAGGAGAAAGGCTCTCCCCGGGCCCAGCAACCTTTTCAGACCATTTGTGTTCAAGAGACTCAGTACTGAAGAAGTGGAAAGTCACAGGGTCTGCAAGCCACATATAAGATCAGGGAGTCCTACACTTTTGGAAGGAAAGGTGAGAAAAGCACAGATGTAATGTTTTTAGATGCTCTTTTTCTCTTTAAGATACTGCAGAAATAAAATCACAGATGAACAACTAGAACAGTAAAGTTGTCATTATACGTAAACCTTTGCTTGTCTTTAGGTCTCTCACTTTAACATATAGTAACTAGCCTTACAGTTTGAGATATTCTACTACAAAGGAAAGGTATACCAGAATCTCTGCCATGAAAATCAGGTCTATATTTCAACCCCTGGGGTTGGATCATGCAGCCTAATAAATAAAAATGCTGCCTTTGTTGGCAGGAAACCCTCGCTGCAGGCCAAATGTCTAAGAAAAAACAAACAGACCCAGGAGGGCTTCAGGAAAAAAGAGCCTAGAAAAGTGCCTGACACAGGGGGCTATGTGTTAGCGAACATACGCTCAATGAGCGAATGAATCACATGACAACAACAGTGAAATTACAGTACATACATCATGCTCTACTCATCTGGCAGGCCTGCCCTCTTTTTCAGTTGGCAATGCTTCTAATCCGGTATCTAGAAACTCAAAAATTATGTACTATGCCTTATCAAGGTAACCCTTTCTCCTCTCAGGCCACACCTTCTAGCAGGAATGTGAAGATCAGGCTGAAGTCCAAAGTCTCTAGCGCTGGCAAAGTTCCCACCTCTAATTCGCGCAATGCCAGTCCTGGGAGATTGCTAACAGGTAATCGTAACCTGCTCCACCCAGTGCAGCTGCTACAGAAAACAACTTTACCTCAGAAATAAACAATGCAATCGGCAGCCCAACTCCACCCCAAGCCGAAGGCAGAATCAGGAAGCAAAAGAGTGTTGGCTTCTGGTCGTGGACACACACCCAGCGTGCCCACATTTTGCCAGCAAAGGGTCTGAGGGAACGGAGAGGGAGCTGGCTGAGAATACTCAACTTCCTACTGCAAGTAAGTAAGTGTTTAGGGACGTTCAGGTCCCTAATATAGGTACATTTTAGGTAACTTAAGCAAAGACACCTTGAAAGCCTACTTTGTGGATGGGAGGCCGGGGAGGCAGAGTTATGACCAGAAACATCTGCCCATGCTTCCCCTTTCCTAAGAGTGAATGTGCAGAAGAGAAGAGAAGAAAGGGTGAAGCCGCCTTAGTGTACCCGGAGGGGCCGCAGCCAGATGCACCCCGAGTGGCTAACCCACTCCCTCACTTCTCAACCTACGGCCCTGTCCACGGGGAGGTGCCAACCCTGTCCAAATACATATGCACCTGCTGAGGAATTCACGTAGTAAGCCGGAGAACTGGGAGAAATGGTGAGGACTCCAGCAGGTGTGCAAAAGAATAAAAGAAAGAAAAAGAAACAGAAATTGCAGAAGTTGTATAATAAAGAAAGTACCTTCCTGAAGGACAGGGCAAGCAGACAGTGTCACCAGGCTGGGTTCAAAATGTGTAAAGTGAGATCAGAAACAAGTCTCAAAACTTCTGTTCTACAGTGACTATAAATTAAACTCAGTAATCTAGCTTTTTTCTTTTTATAGCACATCCAGTAAGAAAATGTTTCATAAATGAAAGGGCCTGGTGTGGACACATCTTAAGCTGGGATCCCGCTGTTCCACCCAGCTGTTCGCTTCTGATTGCATTAACTCTGAGAGCCGTGATAGAAGTGAACGGCTTCCCACTGAGCCTCACCCTCCCTCCCCTCGGTGCTCAGAACCTGCTGCAGGCAGCCAGCCCCTTTCCCACAGTGCACGCACGGATCCCTGCAACCTCTCACGTGCACGCGCACACACAACCTGTAGCACCCCCCACACACACACACACACACAATTTGTGGAACAAATGGAACAAAACAAAAATAAAAACCAAGGAAATTGGGGCCCTACATCCCAGAGAACCATAAAAGTAATCAGCAGTGAACTAAAAATTCTTGTCCTAAGGAAAAAGATATGAAATTAGACTGGCTAACACCCTTTCCCATCAAGGGTGAAATTCCTTGGAAGTGTACAGAAATAAGCACCAGAAATTTCACAACAATGTTCAGCTCTTTTAGAAATGTCTGTGTTTAACCTTATCTTTCTATTCCTCGATGATTCAAAGTGCTTACATGTACAGATCTAGTTAAGCACTCTGGGAACATGTATCAGGACAAGGTGCCAGGATACTGTTCTCTCTTGCTCAGACGGGTGCCATCAACATTTTTTGCTGTTGTTTTATTTGACTTTTCACAGTGCAACAGGTTTGTTTTCTTAACTTATTTCACCATTCAGGTATGCACCACTGCAGTGGTTAGCTCCTCAGATTTAGGGTATGAAAGATGCTTCAATCCTTATTCTGCCACTTACTAAGAAGTCCCAGGGCCAAGCTCCCCAGGAGACAGTGGGGATTCCATGAAATCACTCATGTGAATCACTGCCTACCCAGCTTGGCATGCAGCAACGACTTGCAGAACGTCAGGCGCCGCTCTCCCCCGCCCGCTCCCAAATAGCAGGACTAATGGAAACGGCACTGGAAGCATCATGAAGAGTGGCCAAGTTACGCTTAGGTAAGCCTGGACTGCAGCCAAGCACTGCACTTCGAGGGGCTGCTGCAAGCATGGGAGAGATCAGATGCCACCCAATGACAAAACATGCCCTTTGCCTAGACTGTGCCAAGGACACATGGCTCAGCAAGAAGCGCACCTGAGCAGGTGGAGCCCTGGTGGGGTGTTGGCCCTGCTCACTACCTCATCAGTCAGTGTCGCCCCACCATCATCATCATCATTACCACCAAGAAACCAGACGAAAAATTAGGGTTCAGAAAAGTAATGTTTAGTCCTGTTACTAATCATTCTAACACTCCTGAATTCCATTATGTACTGGAGACTCTTAGTCCATGGCTCTGGGCACATCATCCATCTCTTTACGAGACTCTTGGCTCTGTACTTCCTGCTGAAACACACAGGCTGCCACTCAAGATTTCTCTACCGTGAACTTTCCCTCTCTTATAAGCTAGAAGCTTTGCCAGTACTTCCCCTCTGCTTTCCTCTTTTTGCTAGAATACAAGCTCTGCAGGGACTCAGACTGGTGTCCACACTTTTCAAACACACATCCCAATCATCTGCAAGAGTGCCTGCCACATAGCAGTGCCCTACGGATGAGATATGGTCACTGTAGGACCTTCCACCTAGACAACTGCATTCTTTTCTCAATGTCTGTCCTACATGAAAGCTTTTCTGAGCTCTTTCATTTTTCCATGAAATAACCTGAACAAATTGCTCAATCTGAAAGGAAAACAAAATTTTTAATATTTTAACAGTTGAAGCATGGGAAAAATAATTTAGCCCTCCAGAACTAGCTGAATTATTCTAGTGCCCTTTAGGACAAGTAAGTTTATATTTATTAGTAATGTGATAAGCTATATACACATTGGTAAAATTTATTTAATTGAAACAAGCTAATTTGTTTCGTTTCCCTCCATACTCTACAAAATGCTTAGGAACCAACCCAGCTTAGTTTAAGACCACATTCATTTAGTAGGAAGAACTGTGGAGAAGCTAAGATAGTGAGCTCCAGTATTAGACTTCGATTTAGAGAAACCTAGGCAAGCAAGTCAATCCCTCTGTGCCTTCATTTGTGAAGCAGAGGTAATAATGTTACCTGCTGTGTTGGTTAGGATAGGTCAGGCTGTGCTGCGGTAACAAATTCTCCTCACCTGCTCACACCAGTGTCTCATCACAACACAAGCTCATGGGAAGCCGGTTGTGGGCATGAATGACCAGCCTGGGCAACTGTCTGCAATGACTTGGTGGCCCAGGCTGGCTGGAGAAAAGAGGGACTTGACAATCTAGACGTAACAAAAAAACACACCCGAAAAGGTATCCTCTTACCAACCCAACTTGGAAGTGACACTGTCAGTTCTGCTTATGCATCATTGGTAAGAACTGATTTCATTCATGGTCCAGGCCACCGAGGGCAGAGGGACAGTTTCCTCTGTGTGTAGAATGGAGGAACATGAGCTGGGATTTGGTAAATCCAAAGCATTAATTATTTCTGCTATAAAGACTTCATTAGGCCGAGGCACAGAGTTGGGTGAATGAGACCATAAATATGCCGCTATCAGAATGAACATGATTTATGTGAAGCGCTCAGTAACGGCTTTCAAAGACTATAATATATGTCTGATGTCACTGTTGCATGGGAACACAAGATATCTTCAAACTTTCCCACTGGATAAAAATTCAAACTGAGTTAGGATTTGGTGATTGACCTTTGTATGCTTATCTGAGCATTTGAAGTGATTCTGGCAAATCTGATGAGAAAAGATTCTCCAAAGAGTCAGACAAAGGACTTGAGTTGGGGTGTAGACATCGGTAACTATTAAGCTCTTAGGAAACGTCTACTCTCTTTCTGGCTCAGAGATCAGGTTGGTTCTAGAATTTAGTCTTGGCAACAATACTCCATGTTCATGTCTTCCACTGCCAGCCTCCAGCAAGTGCAAATACCAAAATATTTCCTTTTTCCAGAAAGCTATGTGACACCTAAGTAGGGTAAAAAATAAGGGCTTCTGTTCAAAGATGGACACTAAAGACAAATATACATATATATATATATA
>PVIC010020909.1:0-26919 GCA_004025085.1 Thryonomys swinderianus | reverse complement strand
TTTTTTTTTTTTGTAAAAAATTTTTTTGAGACAGGGTCTTGCTTTATAGTTCAGGCTGGGCCTGAGCTCACTATGTAGCCCAAGCAAGCCTCAAACTCACAGCAATCCTCCTGCCTCTGCCTCCCAAGTGCAAAGATCATAGGCGTGAACCACCACACCCAGCACTGTGGTATGTGGTACTGATTGCTGGTGGGCGTGAGTCACCACACTCGGTATTGTTGTATGTGGTTACCAGGGATTGAAGGTTGTTGTATGTGGTTACCAAGGACCTCGTGCTTGCTGGGCAGGGGCCAGAACTACTGAGCTAAATCTCTGGCCCAAACTGCAAACTTTTAAAAATCACTCAGCACTGCGCCTTTCTCCTGCTTCTCACTATAAATCTGACTCAAACCAGCCAGCAGCACCCACGTGTCTTACTTTTCTTGTGGCTGAGACAAATGACCCAATAACCAAAGTTAAAGGAAGAAGATTTATTTTAGTTCACAGTTTGTAGATGTTTCAGTTTTAGATTTGGCTGGCTCTAAGGCAAGGCAGCATGGCGAAGGCATCACAGAGCAGGCAGGGAGAAGGCAGCAAGCAGCAGGAAAGCAAACAGCCATCCACAAGCCTCTTCCTGTCCCGTAGGTCTTATCCAGACTCCCACCCTCAGGATGAGTGCACTCACGCCCCTCATCCTGGTGTCACATTCTTGTTTTGTTTTGTTTTATTTTTTTGAGACAGGGTCTGGCTTTGTAGTTCAGGCTGGCCCTGAGCTCACTATGGAGCCCAGGCAAGCCTCGAACTCAGCAGTCCTCCTGTCTCTGCCTCCCGAGTGCTGGGATGACAGGCGTGAGCCACCACGCCCGGCAGGTGTCACATTCTTGATCCTATCATCACACCCTAGATCCAACCACCTCCGAAAAACGCCACCTATGACCACATGAGGTTTTGGAGGGACGTGTAGAAATAATACATAACATTCCACCCCTAAGATTCACACACATCCCCTGATGCAAAAGGCAATTAGTCCACCTCTAAGGGTTGCCACGGTCCTAATAATTTCAGCCTTACTGGACGGTGAAATGTCTCCTCTGAGATTTAAGGCAAATTCTTAGCTGCAAGCCCCTCTACAGATGAAAAAATTAAACACTTCTAACCTACAGTGATACAAGATAAGCAGTCCCGTTCTGAAAGGTACAAATAGGGAGATAGAAAGAAATAGGGCAAAAGCAAGTCCAAAATCCAGCAGGGCAAATATTGATTCCTGGAGCACCAGAGGCAATCCGCGGCAAGATGTGAACCCCAAAGGCCCCTGCGGCGCTGCCAGGGCGGGGCTGCCGGGGCGGGGATGCAGGGGGGGGGGCAGGGGGGCGGGGCGGCTCCTGTGGCTTCGCTCTGCAGCCAGTGCCGCTCCCTCCTCAGTTTTCCCACTGCTGCCTTTCCTTCAGGAGTTCTGGCACCTTCCTTGCAGACTTCTGGCCCTCTATTTGAAATTTCCTCAAATATTTGTTCAAAGCCATGAGTCTGATAAAGCACTATTTTTCCCTTATGGACCATCCCATTCTTTCCCGGAAGTTTCTCATTTCACACTGTAACCTTTTTATTAAAGCCACACTGACAAATGAGGGTAATAAAATCCTTCTGAGGGTTGCTTTCACCAATCTTTCTTTCTCTCTCCCCGATCTATGTTTTCTTAAAGACAGAACATCAGGAATCCTACGGAAGCCACCGCACCCCACAGTCTTTCTGGAATGCTATACAAAGCCGGCTTCTTCTGTGAGCTTGTTGGGGTTTAGGGGAGAGAGAAGGGGAAAAGTTGCCTGCAAAACTCTGGACTCTCTGCATCTGTGGCCCATTTCATGCCCATAACAACTTCCTGCTCTCTTTGTAGGGCAGCAATAAAAGTTCGGAGGTTTAAGAAGCTTGCTGGAGATCACGCAGCCTGGGGTGGACGGAGCGGGTGTGAAACTGGTGTCTACAGCCTTTGACTTCTGCTCTGGACCAGTGCTTGTCCCGTTTCTGCTAGAATCACTGTGGACATTTTGAAATATGAATCTTCAGGGTTTAATCCCTAACATTACCCTGTAATTCAGGGTGGGAAAATCCTACCTTATATTCTTGAATTATTATTTTATTTCTGTACTATGTGTGTCTGTAAAGGTATCTCTGTTAGCATCGGATGCATAGCAAACTGTCTCCAGACTTAGCAGTTGAATGCAAACCCTCCCTTGGCTCCTGCTTCTGTGGGGGAGTCCGTGCTGGCCTCTGCAGGCAGGTCTGAGTGCCAGGCTTGTGCTGCCGTGGCGGCAGCCGGGCCAGCCTGGGGCCTCTTCCAGACAGCAGGTGCTTGGCCAGGAGGCTCCGCCCCCTGGCGCCTGGCCAGGCTTCTGCACATGGCAGCGGCAGCCCCAGGGGCCTGGCAGGCGAAAGAGAGCACAGGCCCCTCCGTGCCCTAGCCCTGGCCTTGAGACGCAGCCGTGTGCGTACGCGCGTGTTTGCTTGGCAGTGTGCTGGGGGCGCGGCTGCCCGCAGGAAGGTGCGATCCCGGCAGAGCTCTTCCTCGCTGTGGCGTCCGAGCAGAGTCCCAGGGTGACCGGGGAAGCACCAGCTCATCCGGGTGGAGCCCGTGGTGGAGTCCTGGGGGCTTCACAGGAAGAGAGACCACGTGCACACACGTGCACACACATGCTCTCTCACTCCCGCTGTGGGGTGCCCGGTGCCATCTCTCGACTTGGCCACCACCAGAAGCCACGCCAGCCGTGGACTGAGCTGCAAGCCAAACACACCTCTTCTCACACCGTCTGTGAGGCCGTGTCTTAGCAGGAGGACACACGGACATGGTGCACAGTGTTGACTGCTTTCAACAGCCTGGAAGTTATTCGTTGTAGAAACGATCTCGCTTTGTAGTTCAGGCTGGCCCTGAGCTCACTATGGAGCCCAGGCAAGCCTCGAACTCAGCAATCCTCCTGCCTCTGCCTCCCGAGTGTTGGGAAGACAGGCGTGAGCCACCACGCCCGGCACTGCTGCATTGTTGGAGCTCGGAGCAGCTCACTGTGCCCTTTGCTGCCCTCTCTGAGGCCCAGCCCAGAAGCCAGCCCCACCCAGGCCCCGGCACACCCTTCCTGGGGTCCGGGGGCAGCACCTCCTGCTCGACTTCACTCTGCAGCACGCCGCCCCCCCCCCCGCCCTCTCCTCTCGCTGCTCCACTGGTGAACGGGGACCCGGCCCCGCCGCCCTGTGCAGCTGTGTCGCAGGACCTCAGGGTCTCGGGCCAGCCCCCAGCCAGGAGACCGAGAGGCACGGGTTCTGGGGGTGCCGGGGCGCTCTCTGCGTGTCATGCTCCCTTGGGGGGAGACCCAGGCGCGGAGCGTGGCCCTCCTTGCGTGGACTCCAGGAGTCTCCGAGTCCCAGCTCACTGTCCGGGTGTGAGCAGTCACGCACTGTGACGGGAGGGAAAAGCCTTAGAAATGCATCCAAAGAAGAGACCTTCCCTTGCTCATGGACAGCAGAAGCCAGGAACAAGGTGGTGCCCAGCCAGCCTCTCCAGCCCCGGGGTCCGCTGGGGCAGAGGCCCAGCACCCAGCCCTGACCCCTACGAGCGCAGCTTGTGCCCTGTGTCCCGGTGTGCCAGGGGCTGCGGTGGAAGCGCATGGCTTCCGGGTGGCCGAGTGAGCCAGGGCCTGTGCCTAGAGCTGCCTGGGGTGAGTCAGCTTCTGAGGCGAGAGGTGGAAGCCAGGCCCAATCTCGGCATGGAGAAAGGCTGCTGGACAGACCGCTGGCCGCAGAGAGCAGGACGGAACTGCGGAGGGCAGCACAGGTCTGCACGGTCCGCGCCCTGGCGACCGTGTCACCGCCTCGGGCACTGCACCCGGAGGAGGACTTAGCATGCCTCTGGCTCCCTTTCCACAGCCTCCGAGGGAGCTGAGGCTGTCACTCGCGGCAGACTGGGGGGCTGCAGCCCCTTGTGCTGAGTATGAAGCTCAGCAGGTCTGGGAGAGACACCTCGACTTCCTTGGGTTTTCGGGCAGCTGTGACCAGAAGCCATGCCCAGGTCGGGCAGTCTGCATCAGCCTCAGTCCCGTCGGCTCTGCCGGTTCCGGCCCGTGTGGGCCCAAGATCCCGCCCGAGCGTCTCTCCCACTCACGTGTGTTCGATCTCCCCACAGGGACTTTAAGCCGAGGAGGAACAGAGATTGAGTTCGTGGAGTCGGCCTGTCTGACTGAGCGCTCAGAGAAGCAAGCTGCACTTCTCACACAGACACAGAACTGACCAGAACTTGTGGTCAGAGGAGAATGATTCTAAAATAGGAAAGGAATTTCCCAGCCAGCTCAAGGGCATGTATTGTAGCAGAAAAGTAGGTGAGGATTAAAAACTTCCCAACATCAAATAGTCACATGAGAGATTAAAAGGCAAATAAATTAGAAAATAATATATGAAATGTGTGGACCAGGATTAGTATAATTAATCTATAAAAATCCCTAGAAATCAATAACAAAAGATGAGCTCTCCGAAAGACGTTCCTTTTATTTATAACTAAAGTAAGAGAATGAAAACAATGAGATTTAAAATTAAAATTATCAGAAAAAGAAAGTAAGTGAGCCCAGGCACATTCTGGTGCAGTTTAAATCAGTGCCACATGCTTTGGGATGATTTGGTGGTTTTCAGTTTATAAAACTGTCAGGTCACAGAAACCCTAAAAATATGTGCATTTTTTGATATAGCAATTTTACTTTTGAACATTTAGTCTAAAAAATAGTCACTCGTGGGCCGGAGATTTAGCTCAGTGGTTCCGGCGCCTGCTTCACAAGTGCAAGGTCCTGAGTTTGATCCCTGGTAACCACATATAATGTTAGGCGTGGTGACTCATGCCCACCAGCCATCAATACCACATACCACAGTGCCGGGCCTGGTGGCTCACGCCTGTCATCCCAGCACTCGGGAGGCAGAGGCAGGAGGATTGCTGAGTTTGAGGCTTGCCTGGTCTACATAGTGAGCTCAGAGCCAGCCTGAACTACAAAGCGAGACTCTGTCTCAAAAAAAGAAAAAAAAAATAGTCACTTGTAATTAAAGAGGTAGGTTCAAGTATAATTACTGCAATTATCTTTCTATAGTGATAAATGGAAAATTTCCACTGTGTATTAGTAGGATACCGGGTGACAAAATTATGGCCCTGTTTTACCACGCAGCGTGGTGGCTGCTACCGATACCCGAGGAAATGTGCCCACACACATGGAAGTGTGCTACTGACACGCGGGCGCGTGCAGGTGTGGCTCTGGAGACAGAGGCTCCACTCACAGTGTGCGTGCCAGTTTGGAGACAGACAGGAGGCGACACGGGGCAGGGCCACCCTACAGAAACATGCTGCGAGCCTCAGAGGGAGCCTCCTGCAGTTTGGGCTGAGAAGCTTGTGTTTCATTGTCCGGATGTCTGGTGAGATCAGCCCACCCGGGCAGGAGCAACGGCTGTCTCCGGAAATGACTCCGACCGTTCGGTGCCAGCCTGAGAGCGGTGGTCTGCGTGTGCAGCTGCCAGGGGTCCCTCCCTGCCGCGGGCTGTTCTGACCACCAGCCTGGTGGGACGACCGTGCCAGTTCCAGGCCTCATCTCCATGGTCTGGCAGCTGCTGCCTCTTCTCTAAGAGCCAGCTGCCAAGCAGAACCCTGAGACCACCCTCGTGTGAGGAAGACACGGTCACCTCGTGGCGAGGGGGCGCTGCCCCCCTAATGAACTGTGGGACAAGGGAGGGGCATCGCCGCTGTGTCTGCCCCAAGCAAGACACACGGGGGAAGCGCCCAGCCACACAGGCTACGGGAGCCGTGAGAAATCGCAAACAGCTATTTGAAGCTACCAGGTTTTAGGATGGTTTGTTGCATCATGGCAAATAACAGAAACCAGGCCTCGAAAGTATTAATTTAGTAAACATAATGGTCAAGCCTGTGGCGGAGGCCCTGTTCCCTGCATTCACAGGTGAGGAAGTGCTGTGCCCTGCCCACTGACACGGCCAGTGTTTGGCTGAGCGGCACTGACTCTGGCCGAGCCCGCGCGTCCCGAGAGCTCTGCCGAGAGGCGAACTTCCCTCCTGCACAGTGTGTGGCTCGGAGGCCGCCTGACTGGCTGTTAGGGCCGTGGACAGCTTCCGACTGCCCTTCCCGCCGCGTCCCCTGACAGCAGCCCCATGGCGGCGTCTCAGAGGCATCGGGGCCATGCGTCTGTGTCTGGAATGACAGCTGGGGACGGGGACACGGGCAGGGACAGCTGGGAGGGCAGCAGCGTCTGTCGAGGAGTTGCCATGTGCTGTGCATCGGCAGCTGCTTTAATCCTCCGGCAGCCTAAGGACAGCATGATCACCTCTGCCTTCCAGACAAGAAGCCCAGGTACAGAGAGGGCAAGGAGTGAGCCCAGGGTGACCTGGAGGCGGGCAGCAGACGCGGGCCTGCCGCCTGTCCAGCTCTGAAGCCCGCGGGCCCCCTGAGCCACTCACACCACAGCCCTGGGCAGAGGCCACGTGCAGGCTGTGGAGCTTTCGGTGTGAGTGGTCAGCGGTGACCCTGGTTTGTGCGTTTTGCTTCTCCGTGTAATAAACGGCAACGTGGGGGTAAAAACAGAGAAGCAGGACTAGGGTTCAACATATCCCAAACGGGGACTGAGCCAGGAGAGCAAACAGAGTGGGAAGAGCTCCAAGCGCACCTCCCAGGACAGCCGGCAGCGGAGGGCGGGGCCTGGCGGGCTCCCCCAGCCGGGTGGGCCTGGTGCTCGGGCCCAGCGGGCCCCGAGCTGACGGTGCTGGCGGACGCCGTCGGGGACTTCTGGGTGCTGGGAGTCCAGCCCCTCTACAAACTGCCTGCACGTGGAGCAGCACGTGCCGCTGACTGCAGAGCCAGAGCCCCCGGCCCTGTGGAGCACTCGCAGGAGCCTTGCCCCGGCCACCCGCACCTGGGGAGCCAGAGCAGCTTTGCAAAGCTAGGCCCAGACATGTGCGCGCGCGCACACACATGTGTACACACGTGCACACACATGCTCACATGTACACATACAGTGTTCTCACACACATGCACACACATGCACGCTCATGTGTGCATATACACAGTGCTCTCACAATACACACACACTCATGCGCACACATGCTCACATGCACACACGAAATACTCTCACACATGTGCAGTACGCACATGCTCCCACGAACATATGACAAGCCTCGGAGCTTACCACCTCTAGCCACAGCCACACACAGCCCCGCTTCCGGGGGGCTTCCTGGTTGCCGGGGAGGAAGCTGGACAGCCCTGCTCCTCAGAAAGCGGGGGCCTGGGACCCACGGAGAGCTGCTGCTTCTCCCTGCTGCTTCGCTGCACCCCAGCTTGCAGGGCCACCCTCGGGCCACAGGAAGGCCGGGCTGCCTTGGAGGGGAGTCTGACCAGACACGGGGGCCGCGTGCTCCTGAGGCGTGGGGTCTCCCTTGGCTGTGGCCCAGCTACCTGGAGGCTGCCTCAGGGCTCGTGAGGTTTCCCGCGCCTCTGAGAACCCAAAGCCGGTTGTCTCCTGCCGACGGCCGGCTCCCTGCAGACAGGACAAATCCATCCGCCCAGCCTCTCCTCGGCCTGGAGCCGAGGCCGGAGCTGGGGTGCCGTCTGTGTGCTGCTGCCCAAGGCGGGGCAGACACATGAGGCCGCTGAGGGCTGGACACAGGCTGGGTCCTCGCCTCCCAAAGGGCTCTGCTGCTCCCAAGCTGCGGCGAGGACAGACGGGCCGAGGAGCCCACGTGTGCGCTGGAGACAGGCAAAGGCAGAGCGCGTCCGTCTTCTGTTTGAAACAAGCAGCACGTGACCCTCCTGCCGCTCTTTCCAGCCTCACAGATGCTTCTGGAAGCTCTTGACAACAGGGGTTCGCGAGCAACTCACTAGTTTTGGGCCGTGAAGTCGTGCGTCCCCAGGAGGACTGACACTTCCAGCCCACGGCCCGCTGTGCCTCATCCCGCCCCTGCTCGCTCCTCAGACACAGACACCGCCTGGGATAGAGCTGAGCATCACACCCCAGATTGAGCGTCCATGCGTGGAGAGAGGGGACAGACCTGGAACGGGGTCAGAGAGGGCGCCGTGCCATCTGAGGGCTCTGCGTCCTCCTCACTGCAAGGAGAGCTGGCTGGCGTAGCAAGCACTGGGCACACTTCCGGTCACTGCAGAAACGAAGGTGCCGGGGTCCGGGCCGTGGCCGCAGAGGAGGGTCCTCAGGGCGAGTCTGCAGAAGAGCTGCCTCCACCCGGCTACTTCAGGGCTGTTCTTGAGATCTTTACGATCTTCCCTGAGGTCTAGGTTAATTTTATTTTCCTTGTCCTTAAGGAGAGGAAAGCCCGGCCCATGCCCGCCCCGGGGCCGGCGTGGCAGAGCAGCATGGCCCTTCGAGCCCTGGCCACCCTGCGTGGCTCCCGGACGGCCATTTGGTGATTTCCTTGTAAGGATTTTCTCCTCTCGTTCCGACGGTGTTCCTGCTTTCTGCCAATCTGTCGTAGGGGCTGACTGGATCGGATGGGACGCTCGTCACATGGCACAGGGTCAGCTGCCCCCGCGGGGACAGCGCTGGCTCAGCGCTGGCTGAGTGACGGTTTGCAGCGAGGCCGGGCAGAGGGCGGCAGCTCTGCGGAGCCCCGGGGCGAGGCTGCCCGGGAGCCACACACGCCACAGAGCAGAACCTCCTCAGCCCAGAGCGCGCAGAAGAGGCTCCCTCGGGACTCTCGTCCTCCAGCTCACTTCGCGGACACTGAGAAGGTCCCACCGGAGGGAGGCTTGGCCGGAGGGACCCAGACATTAAGGGGCAAGAACACGAGTTCAAGCCCAGGGTGCCCTCGCCAGGAAAGAGTGCCCGAAGCCCCCGGCACTGATACGCAGAGTATCAAGCCGCACAGACAGGTTCAAGCGGAGGACTTGGCAGGACAGACACTGAGGCATCTCCTCAAGCACGGAGAGAAAACCCAGGCCTGGCAGAGGCACAAGAGCACAGCGCGTTGTGCAGACACAATCCAGAAAGATGGCGCCCACACGGGAGTCGAGGGAGCAGCCAGGTACCCGGACAGGAAGCTGAACGGCAGTGACAGAGAAGACAGAAACGCCGGAGGGAGACAGAAGGCCCTGCAGGAAGTGAGGCAGGTGGGGAGAGGGCCACGGCCGGCCTGCTGGGTGTGGAGCGGAAAGGGCACTTCCCTCCAACAAAGAAGGAGCGGTCGGAGGCAAACTGGACGTGGGCAGAGCGGGAGGTGCCCTCAGGGCTCCGAGGGACAGGTGGGGGCCAGTCCCCGGAGGAGGGCGGGGCCGCCTTGCGCTCGCTGCCCGAGCGGAGGGCAGGAGACACGCGGGCAGGCTGGGCATAGACACGCGCTCCCAGCGCCTGCTTCGTCACTGAGAAGCACTGTGGAGGGCTGCAGGCTTTGCTCTGGCGGCCCTGGGGGCGGGCAGGGCGGCTCTCCGGCAGCCCTGCTTGGCATCTGCAGGGAAGCCAAAGCTGCTGAGTCCTCCCCCCACTTCCGGCCCCAGCATATTTTTGGAAAGGCACGGTGTACTTAAATGTCCCGTTCTCATAAAGATTTCAGCCTTGAAATCTTTGACTTTATTCTCGGCTGGACCCGGGCCCAGGGTGACCATCGCTTAAGTGATTTCAGGCCTTGGGGAGCCCTGTGGGGCTTTCATGTTCAAAGCACATGGTCCATTGAAGACTTGGAGTGTGGACTGGCTCTGATCTGCAGTCTTTAGTTCTCGGAGCCCGAGCAGGCCAGCTTTAGAAGGTGCCGTGTCCTCTTACCCCCCCACCGGCCCCCTTCCCGGCAGCTCAAGGGCACCGGAGATAACACAAGCCGGAAGCGCAGGGGCGTGGCTACGCGGAGGACTTGACTGTTGGGCTTCGGAGCTTCTCTTTCCCTTGAGCAAAACCCTCCCAAGACACCATTTCATCATGGAAAGCAAAATTTTCAACTGGGCTCTGAGGACTGGACTTGAAGTGGACAGAAATGGCTTTGAAATCTGTGTTCCGGCAGCATAGTTTTAAGTTTCCAGTTTGTGCGGATTCGGAGGATGCGCGGCCCTTCCTCCCGCCAGCACAGCAGTGGAAGCGTGACTTTACGTGTCGGTCCCGACCTCCAGACGGGGGGCGGCTTGTGTCCCACCCAGGAAGAGACTGGGCAAGAGGGGCCGGCGCGCGGGCGGGCCGCTGCAGGGGCGTGGAAGGCACCCTCGCGACGGCATCACCGGCTGCTCGGTGTTTGTCTCGGCACCTTGTGCCCTGGGCTGTGCTGAGCTCAGAACCGGCCCCTGGCTGAGCTGGGGAAGAGCGACGCTCCCCGCAGGGGAGGCCCAAGAGGCCGAGAGCCCTGCGTGGAAAAGCCACTCTCGGCTCGCGTGTGCACAGCTCTCCGCCCATCCACTCGGGGCCGGCAGGGGGTCCTGGCCCCCAGAAATGAAAGCGCTGAAGGGGTCCGCGCTCCTCCAGACCGAGGGACCCCAGGGAGTGGGACGCAGGCCCCAGGAGGACAGCGGCAGGGGAAGAGAGGCGGGAGGAGGCCACGGGCAGCACTGGGCCAGGCGGCGTCCGCCTCGAGCGGGAGAACTCGGCAGGCGCCAGCCGCCCGGCGACGCTCGGGGCCTGCTCCACAGCAGGCGGGGAGGGAGACCGGCGGTGGGGAAATGGGAATGGACGGAGCAGGGGCGGGGCTGGGGGCGGGGGCTTTCCCCGGAGGGGCGGGGCCTGGACGCTGGGCGAACCCCCACGGCACTTGGCCTCCGGGCGTGAGAAGGAAGGTTTCTCGCGGCTTCAGGTCATCCTAACAGGTCCCAGACTGCCAGCGAGGGGCTCGGGGTCCCGCGCATGCTGCCCTCGGGTGGTCCCGCATAGTGCTCTATGCCCAGCGCGTTTCCGGACACTCTGGGCAGAGCTTTGATGACCCGAGCCACTGACGGCCGGTGTTCTGACGACCTCCCTGCGTGCCGGCGCGCCCTAAATCCCTCCTGGCCTCAGTGCGGCCACATGAGTGTCTGGAAAGCCAGGCCTGCAGGGGAAGCGGACACAGAGCTGACGGCGCCCTCAGCTTGGCACAGTGGGCCCCGTTGGCGCTCCTCTGGGAACCAGACCGGTACAGCCCTCCCCGGCTGGGACAGGCGGGCACTGACACCATGCACAGCTGCTCCTGCATCAGACTCGAAGTCAGAGGAAGCTGGGACCCTACGCCCAGCAGCCCTGGGCGGCTGTCAGCACGGCAGACCGGGAGCCCGGAAGCCTGGGGCTCTGCGGCCCCGCTCTCGTCCAGGCTCTGCCGCCGGGACTCCAGCTGAGAGTCAGCTGCCCCGCGCTGGCCGGCCCTCCCTGGCTTCTCCCTCGGGCGCTGCCCCTGCCGCCCCAGGCTTGAGGACTCTCGGGCTGGGCCTCTGGAAGGCCCAGGCCGAGACGCGCGGGATTCGGAAAGGCTTAGCTCCCAGACTCACACGGGCGCCACACGCTGAGACTCACCCAGGGCCGTAGACGGGTGCATGGCGGGTCCTGTGGGAGCTTCTGAGATGGCGCCGTCACCATCACCAGAACCAACAGAAAACCCATCTGCCGGCCTCTCGCCATGACCGTGGGTACACACTCTGCTGCGGTCCAGGGGAATCTATCTGTGCCACGGCTCGGTGAGTTGGGCTCACGGCGGTCCCATCATCGTTGCTCTCTGAGCTGACAACATCTTAGCTGAATTTCCCTTCATGCACCAGGAGAAGACTGTGCGAGTTGGAGATGCTGAAATCCATCCTGTCAGGAGACTGGATCTCAGGCCACGGGGGATCTGTATCCCTCACGTGTCACTGACGAGCTAGCCTTCTGAGGAACACCATAATTTAATGAGAGAAATAATGGGCTTCCAAGTGAAAATTCAAGTTCTGATAACTAGGTCATTATAAATGGAACTCAGAAACCTGGGCCTAAAAATAGAAGAATTGTGGCAGGTGCAGAGATGAAGTGCTCGGGCCTGAGTGAGACAGAAGGCTGGACCGGAGGCTCTCCCCCAAGGCCTGCCTCTTCGCGTCTCCTGCCCTCACCGACGCACCGTGAGGCTGGCTGCACTGTCAGCCGCTGGCCCGCGGCACCGGATATCCACTCCACCTTGGCGCTGACGTCCTGTGAGGATGTCTTTGGTTGAGGTTCACTGGATGTCTGTGCTCTCCGTAAAGTGGCCAGGCCTCGTCTACAAGGTGAGCACTGGCCTGGGAAGAGAGCTGTCCCTCGGCTGCCTCCAGACAGCCGAGAGCTGCAGAGACCAGGAGGGCCGGCGCGGCCGGAGGAGGCTGTCGGTCCCGGGGCCTCCGGTGAGGCTCGGCGCAGAGGCGGACGGGGGTGCGCGGGTTCCTCAGACCGGAAGGGACCTGGCCACGTCGCCCACAGGGCTGGGGGAATCTGTCTCCACACATGCGCGCTCAGGGGCTGGCCAGTGGGTCCTTCGGCCAGAGGTGGAAGAGTTTTCTGGGACAGTGGGCTCAGCCTGGGCTCCTCGAGGCTGCAGCAGAAAACCTGGCCCCGGACAGGAGCAGGACGAGGGCGGCTCAGGCAGCGGAGGGGCGCCTGTGCGTGGCCATCGGGCCCCAGGACACGCAGATGGGTGAGGGGCGGGACAGTGAGGGAGGCAGGCCGGGCAGCACGGAGGCATGCCCGGAGGTCAGCCTGGAGCTGCGCCCACAGTGTGGGTGGCCTGTCCAGCCGGGAAGGTCCCCTGCGAGCTGGGGAGGGAAGGCCAGGGACTGGCCTGCGGCCGCTGTTTGTCCTTGTCTTTGTCCCCTGGTGGGACGCAGTCCCCTTGGGGGAGGGCACTGCGGCCCGGTGGAGTGCAGAAGGCTCCTCACCTGCGGACGGGGGGCGCCCGGGGGAGGGCTGTCTCGCCTCGGAGGGAGGGTCCTGTGGTTTGCTCGGTAAGCGTTGGAGCATTGAGTGTTTGGGAGCCAGAATTATGAAAGGGAAGAAACCAGAACTTCTCTGTGGAAGAAATGAGAGCACGGGTCAGAAGCGGAAGGGAGACCGTGGTGGGAAGCAGGGATAGGCCCGGGCTGCGGCCGGGGCGGGCGGGGGCTGGGCCGTCAGAGGCCGGGGAGTGACCACGACCCCTCCTTCCCTCTGGGGACCTTCAGAGGGGGCGAGGCCCCGGGGGCAGGAGCTGTGCAGCGGAGACAGACACCTCGCTGGCCGCCCTGGAATGGGCAGCCCGTTTCCTCGGAGGAGGCTGGTGTCGCCCCGCAGGCCGGGCCTGTCTGCACACAGGCTGCCTCGCCCCTGCACGCCAGGCGACATTCAGTCCCAGCAGCAGCTCCGCACGCGGAGCCCCCGAGTGCAGAGCCGCTCCGGGCCCCTTGCTCCTGCTCTGCTGTCGGGGAGGAGCTTCCCGGAGAGGCGCCCGGCCCTGGGGCACCCGACCTGCGGTAGCGCTGGGTCCAGCTCCGACGACCCTGAAGTGCTCTTCATGCCACGCTTGCGGCGGCCAGTGATGGACTAAAACCTGCACAAACCGTGAGCTGATCACTCATGCTTCTGGCGTGAGTGACTGTCTAGTTATCTGCTCCTTGTGTTTCTGTCTCTGAGACATAAGCCTGGAAAGGACGGGGCATTTACCCGCCTCCTTCACTGCTCGGTCCCTGTTCCCTGGAACGTCAGCTGGTGCAGTGGCTGTGCAGCTAATGCTGGGGAAGGAGCCGGCCACCACAGAAGATGGGGCCCTCCATAGTGGCGAGGAGGCTTCGCGTCTAGCCTGTGTGGTGCCACCCAGCCTGACCCTGAGCTCCTGCAAGCTGAGGAAGACCGGACGGTCCCCATAACCCCTCTGCCGCCCAAAGGAAGGGCTGTCTGAGCCTGCACTGCGTATAGGACAGCACCGTCAGCGGGCTCTCAGCCCTTCCCTCGTCTTTGTGTAGCTGTCAGAGCGTGAGGGCTCGAGCCTCAGCACATGCCTGTCACAGGGCCACAGCCGGGGAGGCGGACGGGCCTGCTGCAGCTTCCTCCGCTTCTCGCCCTTGAGTCTAATTTAACTCTCGTCCACAGGCTTAGGAAAATGCAAGAGTAACGTAAAATAAACTCAGTGCAAAGGGCAAACAAGGGAATTTCCTTTGAACCTTAGGGACCCTTAGGCGCCCTCTGCAGAGACACACGCCGGCGTCTCAGGCATAACCACCGCAGTGAAATCAGTCACTCCCCAGGCACCACCTGGCCCTCTCACTATCCTGTTCTCCACAGCTCTCACCTAGTTTTCTTCGGTTATGTGCATTTTTTATTAATTGATAGTTCTTCAGTTGGAGATGTATGCTTCCTCACTTGTAAGTCCCAAGTGTGATCTCCCTCGCACGGGCTTGCAATTTTGTGCTTTTAAAGGAGATTTTTTTTTTTTTTGCTTTTTTTTGAGACAGGGTCTCGCTTTGTAGTTCAGGCTGGCCCTGAGCTCACTATGGTGCCCAGGCAAGCCGCCGTGAACTCAGCAATCCTCCTGTCTCTGTCTCCCGAGTGCTGGGATTTAAAGGAGATTTTTAATAACAGAAGTTCTAAATTTCAGTCTAGTTTTTAGTAACCTTTCTCTTGATGGTCAGTGGTTTTATTCCTTATGTAAATCAAGGGAATGAAGATGTTTTCCTATAGTGTCTTTTAAATAATTTGTTGTTTTGCCTTTCGGATTTACATTTAAAATTCAAGGGCTGGGGGTGTAGCTGAGTGCACTGCCACCTGCTTTGCAAGTGCGAGGTCGTGAATTCCATTCCTGGTACTGAAAAAAACCCATAAACTTGACTTGAAGTTGACTGTTGTGTGTGGTGTCAGGCAGAGATCCAGTTAGTCGTTTTTCCTCACTGTTATCCCATTTCTCCAGCACCATTTATTAAAAGTCTTCTCTCCAGTCCTCTGAGGTGCTGCCTGGGTTATAAGCTGTCTGAGCCTGCACAGGTTTGTTTCTCAAATGTCTGTCCTGTGCCATTGCTTTATTTGTCTAGATTTTTAACTTAGTTCTGTGTGTCTTAATTATAGAGCTTAGTGATGATTCTTGTCTGGTGGAGAAAAAAGTTCTTTGTATTTCTCATTTTAAAATGTCTTGATTATTCTTGGTATTTTGCACATTCATCTAAATCCTATAAGGAGTTTATTAATTTTCAGAAAAAAAGAAAAGCATTTATATTTTGTTTGGGCTATCAGTGCAATAAGAATTGACATCTTTTATGGTGTTGAGTCTTCTGATCTATGAACCTGGTAGGCCTATTAATATATAAAATCGTACGTTGTATAGTGATGTTCTGTGCAAAGACAGACCACAGTGATCAGACCCTCAGATCATAGAAATGACATCGATCTGTTGCAGCTTGTGCCCAGGTATCCCCGGGCCTCACGTGGTCATAGGTGGGGCTTTTTCAGGGGTGGCTGGATCTAGAGTGTATAAGGCTGGGATGGATTCATGGTGCAGTAAGAGGCTCAAGGCATGACATTAAGACCAAGGGTGTGAGCGCTGCTTCCCTAAGTATCTGGATAAGATAGAAGGGACAGAAAGACCTGTGGTCATCCCTTGATGCTGACTCTGCACAGAGAGCAAATGCAGTGCCTTGTATCTGTCACTTGCCACAGGAGCCTTTCCCCATCTCTTGCTTTGCTTCCTTCTGCCCACCATGAATCGTTTCTCCTCTGTAATGCATGTCTACCACGCAGCCCTGCTTTGCAGTGGCCAGTTGTGGACTAAAACCTCTACAAACCGTGAGCTAACTAAACCTTGCCTCCTTTAACTTTGGGTGTCGAATATTTTGTCTCAGCAGTGGAAGGAGAGCAGCTAAAACGTCATTCTAATCTGTATGTTTTGTGATATTCATACAATGATAAAATTGTGTAATGGAGCATTTCTCAGAACATATCCCATCATTAAGGGATACACGACTGTACACATTTTTTTTATAATTAGACAGCATTTTATGCTCTTAGGAAAAATAGTTTTTATTGCTGATGTATAGAAAAACTGACACAAAGGTAAGTTCACTTTGCATTCTACAATATTGCTATTAAGTGTGGCCTTTTTAACTGTTGATGTTCTTAGATTTCCTGTGAATGTGTCATAGCATGTTTGAACAATGGCGGTTGCATTTCCTCCCTTTTCATGGTTATGTTACACCTTATTCTTGGCTTGGGGGAGAGGTTGGTCCCTCAGGGCAAGACTGGGTAGAAGGGGTGAGTCCGCTGGAGTTGCGTGTTGCTGTTCCCAAAAAAAAGCGTTTAGTATTTCATCATTAAGTATGACTTTCCATAGATTTTTAAGAGTAGATGGCCTCTAAGTAAGGAATTCTCCTTTTCTTTCTATTCCATTGTTATTTTCAAGTCAAACCGATACCTTGTATTTATTGAGAAAAGCATCGTTTTTCTTCTAGTTCTTAATGTGGCACAGTACAGAATGAATTTGCTAGTGTTCTATCAACCCTACGTTCCTATTTCCAGACCTGAGCTAATGCTGGTTTGTCTGCTCTTTACCTCTGTGGCTGCACTGTGCTGCTGATGTTCGGTCTGCGGGCTCCATGCGTTCTGAGGGAGTTTGACCCCTTTGGTCTCTTCTCCTGGTCTCGTCAGGTTTTGGTCTCGAGTTACCTTCGTGTCATAAAATGAACTGAGGCCTGTTCTGCCCTTTCTTAGCCTTGGAAAGGGTGTGTTTAAGGCTACAATTCTTTATTCCTTAAATTTCAATGGACTCTAACAAGGATCCTTTCAAAATATCTTAAGGGATGTTTGTAAAGTGTGGATTTAAATGTTCCCTAATGATGGGACTATTCCAGAGCCTGCCGCCCTCTCCTGCTGCTGCTTTTGATCAGTTTGATTTTCCAGGATTCTGTCCACACAGTGAAATCTTCACATTTATGATCCATCATCTGTTGTCAGCCTCAGGCCGTAGATCTGGTTTTACTTGTTATCTGTGGGTTTTGGTTTTCAATCAGTCTTATCAGACACTTATCAGTTTCTTTAATCTTTTCAGTGAACTGTGTTGGATTTGTTTTTCTCTTTCGTGTATTTTTTTTCACTATATCTAGGGAAAGAAACACACAGCCAGACAGAGGCGCAAGAGACAGCGGTGGAGAGGAGGCCTGCAGGCGGTCGTTGGGCCCTGTCCTCCTGCAGGGCTCTGCGAGAGAAGCGTGTGCCCTGACTCGCCTCTGCTCGCCTGAGATTCGCCCGACACGGCCCCCTTCCTCTTGGCCCCTTCTTTTGTTAAAGAAAAAATTTAAGGTATATTTATGACTGAAGATATAAAAGCAAATACAATCCAAACTGCGTTCATTACTATATACACATCGCTATTCAGATGTTCACTTTTTCTTCTGACCTGACTTAAAATTCAAAGAGAAATATTCTCAGGTAACCTGAAAGGCCCCGGCCCCGGACACCGGGCCTGCGGGGCTCAGCGTGAGCCGGCCCTGTCCCTGCCCCTCCCCCCTCAGCACGCTGCCTGGCTAGGCCTTGGCCTCTCCTGTCTGCTTCTGCTCCTCCAGAGCTGTCCTGGCTCCAGCTCGAGAGCGATGCTAGGGCTGGGGGTGGGAGCCGCAGTCTGGGGGTGCCTGACTTGGTGGCAAAGGAGCTGGTGTCGACAACCCGTGCCTCTTCTGCAGGGCACAGGTCCGCACTGGCTAACTCGGTCCACCATGCCCCCTTCCCTGGCCCCTTCCCCACCCAGCTGGGGACTGGCTGCGGCCCTGGGCCAGGCTCTGTGGCTGGGAGGAGCCACCCGGAGACTTCTGGTCCTCTGAGTGTGGGCTGAGGAAGCAGCTCTCCGCCGCCAGCCGTCCAGCCTTCGCTTCCCAGAGGGGGAGCGAGGCCATCGCCCACCTTTACGGGCTGCTCCCTGGCTGGGTGGAGTGGCACTGGATGTTGCAGGGTTCACTACTGTGACAATATTATTTCAAATGTTTCTCTGGCCATAGATATTTTTTAACCCGGACATTTTCTCTTGCTTTGATTTCAAAGGAAAACTTCAGCCTCGGCCAAAGAATGACAGACTGTTTAATTCCATCAAAGCCTGGTGGGTCTTTCTTGCCGGTGTTTTGGCTGGCAGAGTCACCTAATTCACACAAACCCGCAGCAGCAGAGCACAGCGCTTTGACAGCATGAAGGGCCACGGAGAAGCTGATTCATATTAATGGTCTGGGTTGTCCTCATTTGCTTTAATGTGGTGGATCTGGCCCGGGAAGGCCGGAGGTCCCATGACTGCCTTCAGATTAAAAATCTAAAGGAATGTGTATTTTTGGAAAATCATTTTTCTACAAAACACCAGAGTTCTTGTAGACGTGGTTTAGTTTGCAAAACGAGTGCAGAGCCATTATTTACTTTACAATTCAAGGCTGGGAAAGTCTGGGCGGGAAGAATCCAGAGGCCTTGCACATGTGTTTGTGGGTCCCTCTTTGGTGGACTTTGGGAAAAGTGTGTTTTATTCTTTCTTTAGAATAGTTCCTATGGCTTCGCTGCAGTGAGACACCTGTAACCGTCCCCTGACAAGTCCTCGGAGAGTCAGACCCCAGCGCACGAGCTTTCAGCTCAGAGACCCAGAAACGCACCCTCACTCCAGCACTGCGAGGCCCCGCTGCTGCCTGCGTACTCTGGACCTCAGCTTCCGGGTCTGCAGCAGGGTCTGTCGGGGTTCCCGTGCGAGCCTGCAGCTCAGGCTGGGTCAGAAATGCGCCCAGCCTTCTGTGTGTGAAGGTGCTGTGCTTGCCAGCTCTGGCTTTGTGCCCAGAGCCTGAGCCTCTGCCCTTGGGAGCTTCTCCGGGCCCCCACAGCGTCCCCTCAAGGACGGAGCTTCTCTGCCTGGCTGCAGGCGTCCCGCACAGGGCTGGCTGGCTGGCGGAAGATGTGAGGCCCGGCGCCTCTCCTGCAGCCTGGTCCCTTGTCTGCTCTCACCCACGGCGTCCCGCACTCCTCGGGCTGCCTGCATGGGATGGGGCCGGCCAGGAGCTTCGGCTCTGAAAGCCCCCGAAGACTACTAACTGGTCTCATAGGAGACACAGGGGAGCCTGCTCGACCTTGTAGGAGGGTCCTGGACAGTTCCCTGGCTAGAGGTGCCCTTGGGGCCCAGTCGGCATGGGCAGAGCGGGAGCAGGCCCAGCCCCTCCTCGAGGGCAGACTTGGTAAAGAACCCTGCAGGTAAAGACCCAGCAGCCCCCAGGATACACGGCTCCCTGAGCATCGAAGCCTGCTGAAGAGCACAGCACCTGCCTGGGCCCAAAGCTGACCGTGGCTGGTACCGAGTCCCTGAGCGGTGAGCACAGCAGCTCCCGAGTCAGAGCGGCGGGAAAATCCCCAGGAATCAGCTGTGGCTGGTCCCTCACCTGCTCGGAGAACGCAGCACAGTGAGGGGCTGGGAGAGGCCCCGCGGGCATGGCTTGTTTTAGAGGACGCTGCTGCTCTGCCTGCTCCCAGGGACCGAGGGAAGCTACCGCTGCCACAGATTTGGCCAGAGGGTGTCTGGCTACCGGTGCCCGCTCCTGTGCAGGGGCACAGACCGCCCCGGGTCCTCCGAGAGGCTGAGGGCCGCTGCGTGGGTGCGGGTGGCCGGGGGAAGATGGCAGCCATGCAGGAGCAGAGGCTGTGCCGCCTCTCTGGCTTCGGCGCCTCCCACAGCAGAGTCTTCCTCTGCCTGGGGCCTCCAGAGAGGAACCGAAGACGCCCCCGAGGACGGCCCAGGTCTGCTTCTAGCCAAGCAAGTTTCCCCGCCCGACAACACACGGAGGCTGGCTTCGCAGAGCGAGGGTCCTGTGCCAGGACCACGCTGGCTACCAGCCTGCAGAGCCCCCGGCCGGGACCCCCTGCTGCCGCCTGGCAGGTGTCATCCGGGGTGGCCCTCAGGGCAGCACTCACAGGCCTGGCTCGGCGTCTGTGGGGTCTGGGGCATTGAGAGTGGCACAGACCCTGCCAGAAACTGAAAACACCCAGACGGCAAGAGCCTGGGCCGACCTGGCCGGCAGGGGCGGAGCCCTGTGTCACTCACAGGTAGCGTCAGAGCAGACGCCTGGACCCCCCGTCTGCCGATCAGCGAGGACGGACCGGGCATTTGGGAGGAGTCCTCTCTCACGGCGCCTCAGAGAGACTTAGCCAGCGTCCAGCAGGCAGGGAGCGATGACCGTGTGCGCACAGCGGGGCTCCGCCGGGGACGAGGCTGGCGCTCCTTTGGGAACAGCCAGAGCCGGCCCTGGGGCCACGCAGGCTGTGCGGGAGTTTGGGCTGCGCCTGCCTGAGCCCCCTTCACGGCTTTGGTTTCTGGGCTCCCCAGGGTCACGCAGCTGTGCTTTGCTTCCTGTTCGGACATGGAGGCCCCTGGCGGGTCCTTTAAGAGAAGCAGGAACGGGAGGACGGTAACCCCCGGCCTGGTTCCCGAGAGATGCTTGAGAGGAAGAAGGGGGGAGTTGGTGACTAGAGGTTTGGGGTAAGGGGCCAGCGAGGAGCGCAAGGTCTCATCACCCCTGCGGGAGGCTCCTTGGCCGTGGGCAGCGCTTGGGTTCAGCCCCGACGCCGGCCGGCCTGCTCGGAGGCCCCCATCTCCTCCGCCGCCGGCACGTCCAGCTCCGCAGGCATCGTCTCCTGCGGACAGGCTGCTGCAGGGCCGTGGTGACCCTGTTTCCGGCAGCCGTGCTGTGGCCGGTCCCTGGAGGCCTCGTGGGCCGCCCAGCTGCGCCTCCCGGCTGCAGCCAGAGTGGGGAGGGAGCAGCCGCGCCGTGCTCGGCAGGAGCCGACTCGGATGGCCTGGGTGGAAGCGCCCGGGGACAGCTGGAGACGCCCTGGGAGGGCCGGCGCCAGGGCCTGCGACTTCAGTCTGCCCACTCAGCTAGCAGCGGAGCCCCCGCCGCAGCGGCACAGCTGGGAGTTCGCCATCCTCGCCCTCCTCGAAGCCAGTGTGGCTGCTGGTGACGACTCCTCTGCCTCTTCCCATGAGCCCCGGCTGCCTGGAGCTCGGCTGTGGGCGCCCGCCCGCCCCGCGCGCAGAGCTCGGCCCCGCCAGGCTGCCCCTCTGCAGGCCCGGGGCAGAATGCACAGCGGAGACGGGAGCCGAGGCGGGAGCCCAGATCAAAGAGGAGCTGGAGTTCCGCAAGCCCTTTTATCCAGCCTGATGAAAGGTGGGACATGAAGGCCAAATTGTCATGATTATTTCATCGGGTTCCAGTTGGAGAGGGGCTGGCGGCTGCTCGCCAGCGCTGACCACGGAGCCACATGTGTGGGTGTGAGTGCGTGCGTGTGTGCATGTGTGTGTGCTCTTTCTCGTGTAGGCAGCCTTAAAGACGATCACAGACTTCAGCTCCCCAAGTCCTACCGATTTAGACATACCACGAAATACACATACTGTGTAAACGTGCGTCGAGAAAGCCCTAAGCAAGGGTGAAAGGAGCACTCGGGTCCTGGGGTTGGCCGGGCCGCTCCGGAGACAGCCCTGAGGACGGGCCGTTCTCGGAGCAGCTCCATCGCCAGCGCATCGGGAGGAGGATTAACAAGCTCCCTGCGTCCTGTGCCATATTCATTCTCTTTGTTTCTGATACTGAGCTAAGCTGGTGACTTTAAACCGTGAGAAGTGCTTTTAAATTCAGACGTGGGCCTGGCAGCTTGCCCCGCCCGTGACGGACGGCCAGCGCGTCCCGGCGTTAGGGAGACGGACCTCATGTCGCTTTGTCACTCACTTTCCTTTCTGATGAACTCTGTGCCCTTCGCCAGCGCCGCCTGTGCCCGCTGCAGACCGTGCAGCTTCCGGAGCCACTTCCCTGCCAGCCCGGACGACCGCTGGGTGAGTCTCGGGTCCTCAGCTCGGGCGAGGAGCCTGGGCGGGGGCGGCCCTGTCTGCGGCCCTTGCCCACAGCTCTCTTTCTGGAGGGAAGCTGATGGCCGATTCCTGCCGCGGGTGCCCAGGAAAGTGGGGCCCCAGGAGGAGGTGGCTGAGCGGGCGGGGCAGGTGCCCAGGCGGGTCACAGGGCGACGGCCCAGGGGTGCTTGCTCAGGTCCGGCCGTGCTCCTTCGGACAGGGCATCGCGGGAGAGCTCGGGCGGGGGGACGCCGCCTCGGACGCGGGCGACTGGTCTGTCGTCCCCTCCCAGGCCCGGCCCTCGCAGAGGAGCGGGCGTCGCACAGAAGGCAGGGCCAGGTCCAGCATGGCGCGTCTGAGAGTCGGGGAGCTGACACTCGGGCTCACCAGGCCCTGTGCTGCTGCCTCCTCACGCTCCGGAAGGAGGGGTTTCCTCCTCAGTCACGCAGAGACGCAGCGCAGGGTAACTGCTGTCGAAGGCCTGCGGGGGACGGACAAACGGCTGCAGCCCGGCAGCTCCCCATCGCACCCCGGGGCTCAGACCCCCAGGTGCCTGGGCCATGCCGCCTCCCCGCACGAGGCGGGTCCCTCTCCTTCCTGCCGCTCCGCACTCGGGCAGCTGAGACTCTGAACGCATTGGAGAAGTGAGCTGTTGTTTTGGTATCGAGCAAAGTCATTCCAGGGTCATCGGGTCCTCTGGGGAGCAAGCCACAATGCCAGTCAGTGCCAAGCCTCATGTGTGCCAAGAGCCCTCGGGAGGGAAGGTTCAACCACGAGGCAGAGGGAGCAGAGATGAAGGCGCCATGGCCTGGAGCTCGCGAGTGTGGGAGGGAGGTTCGCCTCGTCCTCAGCAACTGCCACCCACAGGGCCCTCCCCCGGTGCCAGGGGCCTCAAAGAAGAGCCAGCGGCCGCCCGGCCTCGCTCCTCACCCTCCCTCCGGCCCGCTGACAAGACACATCCAGACCGCGTTGCCCAGCGGTGGGAGAGCCCGCGGTAAGCTGCACCATCTCACGCGATCGGACGGGCGTTGTGTTTTCCAGGAGCAAACCCCGGGCGGCAGCTCGCGTCACTGTGCAGATCCCTCGGGAAGCACCTGCCTCGGCTTTCCCGAGTTGAGGCAGTGGCCCTGAGAGGCCCGGCCACCCCTCCCCGGCCGGGTGGCACAGACGCCAGGGCAAAGTGGCCTCCCGCCTGGATCACGCTGGCCTGGAGCTGTTTCAAGTTGTTACCACTGACGGCTCCAGCTCACGGCCACCTGACTGCCATTTGCCGGCCAACCTCAGCGTAGGCTACTGACTAATACCAAAGCCTCGATTTGTTCACTAAAAGCACCAGCTTTGTTCAGGAAAAGCGTCCAGTCATAAGCCCTCAAAATATCAGGACCCGTGTGAATTTGTTGTATCCTGATTTTGGTGATGATTATAGGAAACTATGTATCATCTAAGTCAAGCTCAGAACTGTATCCCCCAAAGGGTGAATTTCTTTTGCGTACATTTTAAAAATAAAGGAAAAAATCACAAGCGACTCTATCATCTTAATTAAGCCACATTCCCAGTTGGATAACCCCTCTCTGTCACGTGAGAGGCAAAGACTTTAAAACGTGGCTGGAGGGCCGGTGGGTTAGCTCAGTGGTTCCGGCGCCTGCCTCGCAAGCGCAAGGTCCTGAGTTTGATCCCCGGTAACCACATATAATGTTGGGCGTGGAGACACGCCCACCAACAATCAACACCGCTTACCACAATGCTGGACGTGGTGGCTCACGCCTGTCATCCCAGCACTCGGGAGGCAGAGACAGGAGGATTGCTGAGTTTGCGGCGGCTTGCCTGGGCACCATAGTGAGCTCAGGGCCAGCCTGGACTACAACGCGAGACCCTGTCTCAAAAAGAAAAAAAAAAACAAGCGTGGAGCCATAGCTGTGTGGCCCCCAGCGGCCGGCTCCTCCCTCTGCTCATGGCCCCCGTGGCACTGTGACGCCCCTGCACCTGGCCACTGCTTGTCCCGTGGGTACTGGATGATGCATCTGCGTTTGCGCTCCAGCCCCATACCCCAGGGGACCTGCCCCTCTAACCTGCGGGAGGGCAGGATGCATGTTGGGGCAGGGCCCTCAGAGCCCAGACAAGGGCAGCCCACAAGAGGCAGCAGTCGGGACGCGGCCCAGGGGCTGGAGCCTGCTGGGCCGACCCAGACGCCGCCCTCTCAGGGCCGCTGTGCCTCGAGGTTGGTGCTGTGTAGACAACGGACCCTCGGATAAACCGAGGTAGCCCTAGGAATAGCGGAGGGTGCTCTCAGAGCTCACAGGCACACGTGCACACCAATGGGCACACGCGTGTGCACATAGCAGCCCTCCACAGCACGGGGCTTCAGCATGCGTGTGGCCCGAGGCTCCCGTGGCTGGCTGGGCAGGCGCGGCAGGGTGGAGGCAGGAGTCACTGGATGGGAGGAGGTTCAGCCTTGCAGGCCTGGGCTGGGCACAGCTTTGAGAGCCGCCTCCTGCTGCCCATAGCAGCTTCCACTCATGCCGGAAGGAGGCAGCGGTTCAAAGGGACACGGCACTTTGGTTTGGGTTTGAGTCCCTGGCACCGCAGGAGGGAGGAGCTGGGAAGGGCTTCTCCGGGCTGTGACGGGGAGTCCTCGGGGGGAGGGGCTCGAGAACAGGCAGGAGAGCGTGGTGCTTCCGGCTCGGAGCGGCCTTCTCTGCCGCCAGGGTGGAGAGTGCCAACACAGAGGCTGTCGGGTAAGGCCGGCAGCAGGTCGGGCCACGGGCTGCGGGGCGGCTGATGAGCCTGCAGGGGCTGGGCAGGGTGGAGGGCACATCCTGCCCTCGGCCAGGGCCAGGAAGGTGAGCCGCGGGCGAGGCTCCGGATCACGCTGGGTGGGTGTCCTGGAGGACCCAGGCCCCACGGCAGCCAGGGGAAAAAGAGGCAGCTCGAGAGCCCCGAGGAGAAGAACTGGGAGCAGCGCTGGGCAGGCGTGTGGCGTGGGCCGGGGTCCGGAGCTGAGCAGCAGCGTGCAGGTCGGAAACGCGGGCTGGCTGCGTGCACAGCACAGGCGCTGAGCGGCTGTCCAAGGACAGTCAGGTGAACAAAGGGGACCAGGCAGAGGAAGTGCGGGGCAGAGGGGCAGGAAGTGACCTGGGCTCCAGGGCCCGGACGGGGAGGGCCCGGCCCCACGCCGCCACTCTTGCTGGCTGTGTCCCCTCGGGGCCGGGCTGGCCAGGCACTCACCCTGCCGAAGTCCACACACCGGCCCTCAGGCCTCTGCCCTGCCAAAGTGCTGCTGGAAACACCCTGGAGCTGACTGGGGGGTCCCCTCGGCCCTCTGTCCCCACACCCTGGGGCGCTGCTGTGCACGATGGGAAGTAGTTCCGCAGCCGCCGCCAGGACACTGCGGCTGGGTCTCCTGGCCTCATCCCAGCCTGGATGCCAAGCTCCCCAGCTGGGCCCGGACTGCCAGCCTGGCTTCGGCTCCACCCACTGGTCTCAGGCCCCTGCCCAGAAGCTTCGCCTCTGCCTGGTCTTGGGGGAAACCCCAGAGCCCCGGAGGCTCCTCCCACCACCGGCAGCAGGACGGCTGCCCTTGCTGCTGCTGTCGGAACCTGAGCACAGAGGCCTTGGCCACTCTGGCTTCACCTGCAACTGACCTGCTTGTCTGCTCACCGCTCCTTCACTTAAAACATAAGAGTAAACATCTGAAAAATGTTAAACTCCCTGGTCAATAGGCATATTTTTATTCTCCAAGTAAGTAGGACTTTTAAAGATATGGTTCCCAAACCCTGGGCTTCCAACACTCTTCAGGACAGGTTTGAAAAACCTGAGTCAGCGAGACAAGAGGCGTGTTCTAGACTGGATCGAAAATAATAAAACACGGGGCCAGGGACTTCACTTGGCACCGCACCAACCGTGCAAGCGCAAGGGCCCAAGTTCGATCCCTGACACCACACAAACACACAAAGAAAAGAATGAAACATGGAGCATTAGAAAAGCCACAAGTCACGGTCAAACAGTTCTCACTAGAGGAGCTCTGGTAGTGGGAGGCCTGGAGTGGCCACGGTAGTTACTTGATCGATGAACACCTTTCCGCGGCTCGGCTGTCCTGCCCACCACCCGAAGGTCAGGCTGCCCCGTCCCCCACCGAAGCCCAGGCGCACACTTCACTTCAGAAAGATCAGCTCACAACTCCGCCTGAACTGTCAACCCTCAGAGCTGTGCAGTCTCCTACAGGTGCCAAAGCAATTGCCGAAGCGCAGTAGGGACAAAAGCCTCCACACTTGTACATTCCAGGCAGCGGTAACGTCTGCACTGAGCCCGTCGGGCGGAAGACAGCAGTGAGCCCCAGGTGCGTGTGTGCAGGCTGGTTTGGGGAAGAGGCTCAGAACCAGCAGCTTTGACACAGAAGAGGAGAGGAAGGCCTGGCCCGGGCAGACGCTCACCTTTGACCCCTCCTGTCCAGCGTGCTCTTAAGAGAGATGGCGGGGGGGGGGTGCCTGAGCCTGTTAAGGTTAAACTTCACAGATTCTGCAATTTGCTCACATGTATTTATACATCCAAATGAGGGGATCGCTGTGAGTTTTAAATGTCGAAATGGAGCTTTTTGGAGACCATACTTTGGTGACTCTAATTAGTGGCTTCTGCAGCAGGAGGTTAAGGATGAGGAGGAAGGAGACTCGAAGTGGGGTGTCTTGGCCACTCATGGTCCTAGCCTGGGGCCACCACCTTCCCGATGCCTGCTGCTAGGGCAGGCTCTGCTCAGCATGCTGCAGACCACACAGAGGATTTCTCTGTTGAAAACACTCACCCCTGCTCCAGAGAGCTTGACTGGCAGCCACGAAGGATGCTAAGCTCACGCCCGACGCCAGGGAGGCAGAGGCCTTTGTGCCAGGCACCCGGCCGCTGGGCCAGGCACAGTCCCGGGGCAGTCGGACCTCTGGCCTAGAGAGGTGAAGGCTGGGTCCCCAGCCCACTGGACACGTGCCTTCCCACCACCTCTCAGTCACAGGCCGGGCTTCTAGAAAACTCTGCCCTTGTTTTCTCTGGCAGGACATGGGGACAATAACTGGACAGGATTCAGCTGGCCAGGAAACCAAAGCCCCAAGGAAAATGCCTCTCAAATCCTGCCAGCAGTCAGCTCCGCCAGGAAGTGAGTTCTGCGTGCAGAAGCCACATAAC
>PVIC010020908.1:0-29043 GCA_004025085.1 Thryonomys swinderianus | reverse complement strand
AACTCAGCAATCCTCCTGTCTCTGCCTCCCGAGTGCTGGGATTACAGGCGTGAGCCACCACGTCCGGCATTGTGGTATGCGGTGTTGATTGTTGGTGGGCGTGTCTCCACACCCAGCATTATATGTGGTTACCGGGGATCGAACTCAGGACCTTGAGCTTGCGAGGCAGGCGCCGGAACCACTGAGCTAACCCTCCGGCCCGAGGAATAAATTTGAACCTATAGGTTATATGAAGTTATCGCTATTTTAAGCTTTTTAACCTGTATTGCCCAAATGAGAGGGAAACAGGCTAGGGTTGTCACTTTGAACATATAAAAACTTAGTATACCAAATTAAGTTGAGATTTCAGATCAATAATACTTTTAGCATATGTCCAAATAAAGCACGAGACACATCTTTAAAATTATTGCTCAGCTGAAACACAAGAAGCACAAAATCATCTGACTGACCTGTATCATATAAGGAACAGGTCTTCACAATCCCTTCTTGCTCTGACTGTCTCCAGTTACTGTTCTGCCTCCCTACAAGAGAACCCAGTGCAAAGAGTCTGAGGTATGGATTCTGCCACCCACTATGCTACAGGCCTTGCATTTGACAGAGGCAGTGACCAAGACTCAATGTTTTCAAAGCTGAGTATGGTGGTGTACATCTGTAACTTCAGTCAATAGGTTGAAACAGAAGAATCACGAGATTAAGCCCAGCTTGAACAACTTAGGGAGACCTTGTTACAAAACAAAATTTCCTAAGGAATGTAGCTGAGTGATAGAGTGCTTGTCAAGCATGGGTGAGGCCCTGAATTCAAACCCCAGTACTGGAAGAAAAAAAATGATGGATGTGTTTGTGTATATGATAAATATGTCTCTCTTACCTATTTAAACTATTGTTGTAATGCTCACACACGACACAGGAAATGAAAACAGTTCTGAAATAGTCATGTTATCATAATAAAGAGCTTTTTACTTGTATAGCTTCCAATGTGCAGCTTTCCATCTTATTCTTTGCTGTGAATTCCATCTCTCCAGACGAGCAGGTGGTGTGAAGTTCTTCCTTCTCATCCTTAGAGAGTGAATGGCCTCATCTTAGAATAACTTTCAATGATTAATGCTTCACAATACTGAACTGAAAAATGAAAATTGAAAATACTGGCTATAAAAGTGACTCCTTGAGTTGATGACCAGGACTCTTTGCTTCTAGACCTCAACTCTAAAACATACCCATGTTTTTCCATGGACACTTTAATACAGTTGCCCTCTGCAAAATGAATTTTGATACCAGTTGGCAAAAAATCACTTTTTAAATTCAGAGAAAAGTGTCATCACAGACAAAAATAGGGGAGGTAAAAGGAATCCTGATATTCTGAGTGTTGAGATTATAGTCTTTCGTTTAACACGCTGCGAACAATTCTGGAGAAATTTTTCAAATAAGAACTGAAATAATTACCCACACTTGCTAAATAAATACTCGATGTGGTTGCTGTCAAAGTGAAAATCTGTCATTTCTATTTGTCTCTGAGAGCCTAGAATTAAGTAAGCATAACAGCCATTTTTTAATTTTCACATCTAAGGAGGAAAATTCTATACCCAATAAGAAGACTGATTTTTATTTTTAAGTCTGTCTCTAAGGGATTTCTTACCAGGAAGTAAAAGATTTCCCTTTATTTATTTAAAGTACTATTGTCAGGATTTACAAAAAGTACCATAATGTAACAGTAATTCTAATAGACTATTATTGTTTGTGTAGAATTCCAGGATATTTATTATTTCAATGATTTCCCTCAAATGAACTTCTATGTTCCTAAGTGACTTACTATGAGTGCATCCATGCCATACCTATGTTTCAAATGAAGATTTAAGTAGGTTACTGTCAAGCGTTACATCATCATCTAACTTGTTTTTCTGAAACACTCATTTATCTTCTGCCTCCTGTGAAGCCTTTGTGACCTGTTGGTTATGTGCATAGTCTATACTTCTGGGTCATACAAATTCTGAAAAATTAATTGTCAAGGACAGAAGTGTCCAAATATTTATTTTCTCTAGAACAGCTAACTCTTTTGCTTTCACTGGAACTTAGAATCCTAATTAAAATCTTTCTTTTTAATCTTCTCATGTTTAGTTTAGAATGCAGCCTCAAGGCACCAGTATTTTTAATAGTGACTCTGCAATGACCACTGAGCTTTATTTCCTAAAAGTCATGGCACAGGGAAAGAGGACAGCTCTCGAGATGCAACATCAGTCTGTGGGGAACGATGGGCCTGTGCACGTCTCTCTTCCACCATGGACACAGGGCTCTCCAGCTGACTGAATGGAAGGGTGAGGGGCATCTGCCTGTGGAAGCGCAGTTTCCATCGTCTAAGATCTCCAAGTGGCTTTCTACCCACTGTGAGTCCTTCGACACCCACCAGTAAATGAGCTGGTCAGAGTAATCTGAATGTGAGACCCTTCCACCTGCTATTTACTGCTCAGAGATATTTCATTGTTAGAATATCTCTTTATTTATTCATTTGTTCTTGATTTTCATGTTCTTGACAAGTGACAGGGTACTGGAACTATAATAGAGCTAAGCTTTAAGATCAAGCAGCAAGTGGATGCCAATAAAGGATTTCACCATATTCCCAAAAGTACATCGTTTTTCCCTGTTCTCAACTTCCCATCATTCACTATCTCCTACTTTTGTAATAAGTGGACTTTGCAAAACACTTTCACATCATTTCTCTCCAATCTCTTGTGTCCATTTTAGAACTGGGGAATATGAGTCTCCAAGAGATGCAGTGACATTCCCAGGATCACACAGTGGTGCTGAGAACATGTGTCGCACCGTGTATTTGGTAACTGACCCTTCCCAACTTCACATCAAAGTTGCCTCCCTATTTCCTCTGCTATGAATATGTAACTGGTTCAGGAAACTCTGTTTGTGAATGAAAAATCAATACAAAGTCTAGATGCCAACTTGCCAGCTCGATTCTCTTAAAATTCAAATTACAATCAATTTTTTTGTTGTTATTCCAGGAACCAACTCAAAACAGTTTAGGGGTAGTGATTATGGGAGGTACTAGGATCCACTGGTGACTGGTCATGACATAAGACACACATACCCGCTGCCCTTGTAGATTCTGCAGTCTGTGAAGAGAAATAGTTTTATATGTCCACCTCCAATGCTACACAAAAAAGATCAGTAAAGAGTCACAAAGCTTTTCTTTCAAATTGGGTCACATATACAGATGCACACCTACAGTGGTAATTAATGATTGACTTAAAATTGATTACAATTTCTAAACAAACTTCTTACAAAATTTAAACCGGGTGTGGTGGCTCATGCCTGTAATCCCCGCACTCAGGAGGCAGAGACAGGAGGATTGCTGAGGTCGAGGCTTGCCTGGGCTACATAGTGAGCTCAAGAGAGTGAAACCACCAGATGGTGGTGTAATAAGTGATATGTGTAATATTACACATTGTGACCACATTGGACTTAAGAGATGGGAAATTTATGTCTTGTTACTTAAGAAACACCTAAACTTCAAATATATTAAAACTTCTCTTAAGCATGCTGGTCCAGTGCTAAACTTGTAACAGCACTCTGAGTGATATGTTTCCTCATTTCTTTCGAACTTTTCTGGGTTTCATTTTTTACATTAAAAAAGACCACACTGAGCCAGGCGTGGTGGCTCGTGCCTGTAATCCCAGCACTTGGGAGGCAGAGACAGAAGGATTGCTGAGTTCAAGGCTTGCCTGGGCTACATAGTGAGCTCAGGGCCAGCCTGAACTACAAAGTGAGACCCTGTCTCAAAAAGAAAAAAAAAAGACCACACTGAACAAACTTCCTGTTCACACTGGTTATAATTCTTTTATATCAGATAAATCATTTATTATTTGGTTGGGTAGGCTATGATTTTTCTTCTGGAAACTAATTAGTAATCTAAGACACCGTGGGAAAACCAAAGTTAAAGAAGGGTGGGAAAAGTGTTTACCAATAAGAGGCACCATTTTTGCCTTGTTTTGCTTTATGGTTTAGAAAATGAAATCACACTGATTTTGAAAAGAAATGTGGTCAAACCATGCTATTTCTATTCTGGCCTTCGACTGAAACCCTGTTGTAGTACTTGGAGCACACAATGTCCTGTCTAAAACGAGTCTCAAGCAATACACATAGAACATTTGCCCCAGATATACTAACTCATCAGAAATGTGCATGCTGATCTCTTATCCTAAAACTTTGCATCTCTAATTCCTCCCCTGAAATGAAATTAATTTGTAAATATAATCCAGTCTTTTGGAAGGAATACAAAGGTGGGCTGGGGAAAACAAGCAGAAGTTTGATCAGAAGGTTGGAATTTTAGTACGAGTCCTAAATCTGGGTAAACTTAGCTTGTGGTTCCTCCTCTCTGGTCCTCTCTGCTTCATATGAAATGTGCACATTGGGATAGACCCTTTCTGAGTTCGTTACAGCTCTGATGAGACATATTTTCGAAGGGACTCTCCTGTAATGAATATAGGCCTGCTTTTATTACATCAGATTTTTTAATATTGGTTTATCGGATAATAAAATGGATTTAAATCCATACTAGGTTAGGTTGAACACCTTCCATAAGGGCTCTGGTGAGACAACCCTTGGCCAATGTATCTGAAAAGAATCTCAAGTGATAGGGGCTTTTTCCACAGTTGGGAGCAGATAAATAAATAAATAAATAAACAAACAAACAAACAAACAAACAAATAAATAAATAAAACAAGCAAATTTTGTTTTGTTCATCACAGCAAGTAGAGGATATATTCATATATCCAAGCAACATAACAAATATAACCCAAAACATCCTCAATTACTTCTGAACTCTCTCATTCCAAAGGCTTCCCTCTTACTTTGCATTTGATGGAGGTTTCCTATCCACTGATTTCCTTTTCTGGTTATTTTTTTAACACATCAGTGCTCTCAGAAAATGGAAAACTGCTCTCACCAAGGTTTGATGATTAAGATTCTAAGTATAATTAAATATGACCAATACCATTCCTGAGCTTTCTACAAATGGCCCAGAGAACGGATTCAGCTGAGGGAATCTCAGCTGTCAGACTCTTATCATTCATTTTTGGTCTCATTTCTGGTGTAATCGTTCTGAATATTTCTTATTTTGAGCTTCATTTATAAAAAAAAATTCAAGAAGTTCAGGGAATGCATTTCCACACACTAGTAAAATGTTAAGCTGTATGATAAACAATCCTGGAGTGGTCTTCAATCTGCATTTGAGTTTTGGGGGGTTTTTTAGACTTAATTGATTTGTTTTAAGTTTTATGTCCACCTAATTTTTCAGCACTGTAAATTAGGAGAATGGTTCAGAATCACATGTTCCAACTGTTGGAAGTTTACAGAAAGAAATCTAATCAATCAACTCAAACCCAAAACTATTTGCCTACTGTCAGCAAGCCTCAGGAAACCTAGAAAGAAAGCAACAGCCAAATGAAGCAAGTGCTGATACTCAACCCTCCCACACCATTCAAGGTGACCGAACTTGCTGTACACATGGTTTTTAATAGACAATTGTTCAACCTACATAACACCAGCATACTCCTTCCTATGTAACACCTACACACAAACAATAACATGCATGTTATTTCTTAGAATATTGTTCTTCTGAGATGGGCAACAGGATGACAACACATACATCTATTGCTATAAATACGGAAGGTTTTTCAGTCCATAAATGTGTTCACTGAGAAGACGAAACAAAATGAAAATTTATCTTCCAGTTTTTTTAAGTCGGAGTTCTACTGCCAAATATACTGGACCACCTCCCTACGTATGTTAGAATCAAGTTTCTCCAGGTACTGTCTTTGTGGTAGCAAACTTACACTGTGGCTCTAGTGTTTCCCTGGGATTGCACATTATGGAGAAACTAGCTACCATGTTAGGAAGACACTCAGACTTCCTTGTAAAAAATGCCTGGTTGTGAAAAGCAATTGGGGCCAAGAATCAGGAATTGAGGGGTCCTGCTGATGACCACATGCATGAGCTTAGAAGCAGAGACATTTGTCCAGCCAAGCCGTGCGTGACTACAGTCTTGTCCAAAATTTCAGTCTTAACCTCAGGGAAGACCTTGATCCAGAATCACCCAGCTGAGTTGCTCCCAAAAACTGACACTTAGAAACTAAAAGACAATCACAGATACTGCTCTTGACTGTCAAACTTTGAAGAAATTTTTATGCAGCAATAGGTAAATTAAGAAATCTCCTTTCCTCATATCAAATGATTTAAGGTGAATATTTTATCATTTATTTCCCGAAACCAATATACTCTAAAGTTAATTTCTACATCTCCTTAAAATACAAAGTCAGAAATTTTCTAGCCAACTCAGTAATATATAGGATCCTTAGTCCAGAAATACATGCTTCCAAAAGATGTCACAGCTCCATTTTGCTACAGAGGATAGTTACAAGGCTCTTCTTTCACACTGAGTCACATATACATATGCACACCTACACACACACATACACACACACGCACACACACACACACATATAACTGCAGCTCATTGATTTGTGATATATTAATTAGTAGGTTGGTAAACTGGAAACAAGGTCAAAATAAAAGAAGATGAAAGTCATTTGAAGTTTATCATCTGTGCCATGATCTGTCCCCCCTCTATGAATCGTCAGCACCTACAAAATTAAGTGTTCAAGCCATTTTTCAGCCCCAGTTCTCTCTATTGCATAGTTAAAGACTGAGCATGACTCATTCATTGTCATGTCTCCTGGTAAATCCTCAATGAAGCTAAATAAACGGACACAGAAGACACTGTGGTTTAAAAATCTGCTGGCACATTTTTGCAATATTCTTTGAAAATGCTGGCAATGCCAACTTCCAACTGACTGGAGATATCTATTGTGCATAAGAAGCATAGCCCTACACCTCTAATTTTAATCCCCCAAGTTGTGTGTTAGGTGGAAAATATCCACTTGCTATGTAAAATTGACCACATCTACATTCAAAGCACCTTTTTCTTTTTTGGAGACAGGGTCTCGCTTTGTAGTTCAGGCTGGCCCTGAGCTCACTATGTAGCCCAGGCAAGCCTCGAACTCAGCAATCCTCCTGCCTCTGCCTCCCAAGTGCTGGGATTACAGGCTTGAGCCACCAAGCCTGGCACCTGTGGTATGAGGTACTGATTGCCAGTGGGCGTACCATGCCTAGTATTGTTGTATGTGGTTACTGGGGATTGAACCAGGGACCTTGCACTTGCGAGGCAGGTGCTGGAACCACTGAGTCAAATCTCTGGCCCTCAAAGCACCTTTTAACCAGCACTGAGTGATTTGAGAAATCACTCGGTGATTTTTATGATTCTATACATTCACTGAAAAGAAAATTGAGTATATTTAATCATTGATAAAATTTCTAGTAGTTTTTATAAAATAATTATTTAATGAAAACTAATAGCTGTGTTATCAATAAGAAAAATAAGATGAAATAAAATATCCCCATGCTTCTTTTGTTTATTAACTAAGACTTGTTGGCTTTAATTGGTCATTCCATAGTGTCTAAATATCTCAAAATATTATCTTATATGCCATAAACACAATTTTATCTGCCAGTTTTTCAAAAATTATATGAAAAAATTCCAGTAATCATAAGTTATGCAATTTGTGCTCCATTTATTTATTCACAACTTTCTATTTGCCAAATGAGCTAGTAAACAATGGAGGAAAGCCATCAATTTGAGCTGACCTATCAGTACCTTGAACAAGAAAGGTCATATCCAACATGTACTAATGACCTCCATGTGCAGTGTCAGAATGTACTGTGGTCAAATAAAGAACAGAAAGAACTGCTTGTTCCCTTTAGCAGTCTCTAAATTCTGTGGCTCATGGTACTGGTTACCAAAGGATTGTTCTGCAGACTTTCAATTATTTTAAACTGAAGTTGTTTCTAAATTTTATCTTAATCAATACTTCTTACAGTGTTTTTCCTAAACTTATGTATTCATTCACATGTACTTTATGGACATGGGTCACTTTATTAAAATTTTGGATGACTTAATCCTCACAGAGTTAATTGCCTGTAGAGTTTCATTAATCCGTGTTCAAGGCCCCATAGATACAGTCTTCTAAAATGTGTGTTATTAATGAGGAAGATCTAACTGAAAGATCACGCATTTTTAATGGGGACCATCCTGATCTAAAATGTGCTCAGATGTCTTGTGGTCACAAAATGAGATTGCTAACACTGTCTAATAACATTATCTACAATAACAAAAATATCATTTGTTTATTGCACCATATAATGGATGATCCAGTATAGTTACTAGTAATCACGAATAGTTTTTCAGCAGCTGAAATGTGATAAAACTAAAATACTAAATGCTTAATTTTACTTCATTTTTATTAATTCATGTCATGTTGTGCTCACTTCAGCAGCACATATACTAATTCATGTCATGTTGTTTAGCAATAGGGTTATGCTCTGAGAAATGCATCCACAGGAAACTATGTTGTATGGACATTAGGAAGTATTCTTAGAAAGATGAAAAGCATCTTTATATGGAACATGACTCTAATATAAAGTAACTACCACATTAGAAATAGTCTCATAAATTAGCACCTTTAGCATTGTAAACTAGAAGAGTTTCAAAATTTAAATATTACATAAAGCTAAGCAAAATAAAATGTCATCCAATAATCTCTTATTTTAAGCCTGTAAATTGTAGGAAAAATGTGCTATGTAAGCCAGGACATCTATTTGACCAGCTCTCAGCAGCTATGGCTTTCCTATGTCTTTCAAATATTATGTTTCTACACATGACTTAGGACATTCTCAGGTCCTGAAGAGATACAACATGTAGAGAAGTAGAAAACTATGATATAGGGGGTTGGGGGATGTGGGTGGGTAGGGATGTGGGTAAAAATGAGAATTAACATGTGTCATATACTGGTACAAATTCCCCAATGTTGTGTGTGATTGTGAGTTGTATATAAAATGTACCAATAAAGAATTCAATTTTTAAAAAAGAAAACTGACACTAACATGTACCCAAAAACTTAAAGACATAATAACAAAGATAAGTATATTAAGTATTATTATACTTAATAATAATAAGACATAATAAATAAATCAGCTTAGTTTTACAGCTCCTTGGGCTTAACTAAACCCTTACAATGATTTATGGTTTATTAAGCATTAAGGTTGTATTGAGATTTCCTCTACAAAGCTTCCTGTGCTCATAGGCAGGGCTTTACAGAACTGGTTGGAGCCAGGGTGTGTGATGCTGGGATTAAGAGTGTATGGTACTAAATTATTCCTCCATTGCCTTAGCATAGTTCTGGGTGTGGATAAGGAAAGGCTAACTCTGGGTTGGGTGGCATTTTGTAGCCTGATGGAATAAAAGGAAAGTGGAGTCTTGCTTCACTGCTGCTTCTACTTACTGCTTTTCTGTCTTCTGCCTGCTCTGCCATGGACCATTTCTCCTCTGCTGTGCTCCTCTGCCAAGGAGCCATGGAGCCTCTGACTATGGACTGAGACCTCTACAAATTGTGAGCTAAAATGAACCTTCAATCCTTTAACTTGTGGATCGCAGTTATTTTGTTTCAGCAACAAGAAAAGTAAACAAGGCATTAAGTACACAGTATAAATCTACATAGTTCTACAGAGGGGTGATTCTAAACATTTCTAACAAAATATTTCATAATCAAAGAAGAGTTTCAAGTTCTGGTGAAACAATGGTTTGGCTGAGTAAAATGTAATGATTTTGGTTTTTTGTTTTGTTTTACCCAATCACAAACAATGTAATCAGGCTGAGTCATCAGAATGAGGGGATCAACTTAATATATTTCAGCTTTGACACTCCTAGGGTAGCATGCTCTTTAACAATGGGCTGAAATGGGTATCTGAAAAAGTAGATATAATCACTCTCTGACCACTCTCTCTGTAAATATTTGATCATCCCTGTCTGGGAGATTCATAGCCTTGAAGCACTCCTGCCAAGCTACATTCACAGAAGTCCTGACTCCAGGCACGTGCCTCAAATCTTTAAATCTTTCTTTTATGGAATTATGAAAAAAGTTATAATATTAAGAGCTAGATAATCAACACCCTAACCCAAAGAATATACTGTGAGCTCATGTGTTCACTAGAAATATTCACACAGCATTGAACAGAGGTAAGAGCTGACTTGATCTCACTAAATAGGGTCTGAATAACAGGAGTGAAAAGAATTAGGGACGTTTCCTCTGGACTGATGGGTGAAATTAGGAGACCTTTCTGATGTATTGGCAGGAAATTGGTTCCCCAACTGCTCGTGCTGAACCTTTCTAAGTTCCAAGGCTCCATCAGACACCAGAGATGGAACAGTGTGATCATAGTTTCTGCCTTTCGAAAAGGAGCCAGGTAATATAAAGAAGACAGTCATGCTATGATGGGCTCCACTCAACCTGCAATCTGCCATCTTGTACAAATAAATGTAAAAAAAAAAAACAAAAAAAAAACCTGATCCACAGCTGCTAGTTTTGCTTCTTTCGTTATCAGAGACCCCGCTGTTAGCCTAGATGATGGCAGAAGGGCAGAGCAATATGCAAAGGCATCCACAGCCTTAGGAGTCAGGAAGGAAAAAGAGAAGAAAGGGATGAAGGAAGAAAGATCATAGGAGTCTGTTGGGCTTGACTCCAACTCATTAGGATCTAGAAAGAAGAGGAGATGCTTTTAAAAGTCTCCACCTTGGCAAGATTGCCCCACGCCCATTGTTACTTCTGGCACTGCTGCAGAATCGATCTAAGCTAAACTAGAGAAAACTCTAACAGTGCCATGGCAACGGCTACTACTCCAGGAAGTGGCGGAGACACACGGCCGCAGGCCGGCCAGCGGCGGAGAGTGTATTCCTCCGCACTCAGGAGGGGCCCTGGGACCTGACTCTGGCTGTAGCCTCAGAGTTCCCCTCGCTCTGAGGACAACCTGCATTAGGGGAGCAACTAAGGCCGGCAAAGCGGCCTTAATTAGAGCAACTCGGTACACCCAGCCCAGGGTGAGAGTGCAGGCAAGTGCACTTGTGGTACTTCCTTTGTGATGAACAGCTCTCATTCCTGCGCCGCGATGTGATAGTTCATTCAAGGATGTCAGAGAGGGAACAGCAGGAAATGCTGCTCTTACAGTGCCGGCAATCATTCAGAAATATCTTCTTGAAGAACTCGCCTTTCCTCCCCACAACATATTAGCATCCTATTCAATAGAGCTACTGAGCTGTTTCTTTTTTTTTTTTTAACATAAAACTACATCATCTTTCAAGTACTCACTCGTGAAGTTTGACTGTCCTCTCATTTCTGCCCTATTTTATCCCCCACCTCTCCTTTTACCAAGTTCATGGTGGCGACAATAATACGTAAGCACCACTGAATGTAACAGAATAGAATAAGGCTCGTGTCTTGTAGAAGAGTTAAACACAGAGAGGCCAAAGGGCCAAAGGCAAACGTGAAGCACAGAGAGATCTATACATTTTGTATTACTCTACCACACGGCCAGTTCATAGTCAGATTTTTCTGTCATTCAATTAAAATTAGGCATTAATTTTAGTATTTATCCCACCCTCTCAACCCCCAGGAAGCATAAGGAAGCATTGTTATTGTCTGGATTTTTCTTGTCTTCGTGAATTTCTACATCTCCAAGGTATATATGAGAACAGTGACAATCTATAGTTACTGAAAGGTGTTACAATGCTGCCTCAGAGACAAGTCTTGCAGCGCATATCTCCTTATGCAAGAGAGAGGCTGCTAGTTGGCCCTTAATATGTCTAATTCCCAACTTTTGGCTGGGCACAAGGCCACGCCTATCTTCCTGTGCAGTTATAGATATCTCCCGATTAGTAAATTTGGGTCCAAGGAATGGGAGCAGAAAGAAAAAGAATGTGGGCCGAAATGATGGGGGTAAATTCCAAGTGCAGCCTTTGAAGGACAAGTCTTGACTTTCCTCTCTGTATCTCCACCCTGCTTTTGAAAATAATTCTACTGATAAAACACATGTGGCCAAGTAAGAAAAATCAGCAGCCTCCAAAGGAGCAACACAAATATTTCCAGTGACCTCATGAACTGTACCCACTACACAACCCAGCAGTTCACATCTACTTCTGAACAGAATGTAGGAAGGCAATGAAATTCTATCCCTTTAAAGCCAGGCTACTTTGGTTTAAAAACTTTCAGAGTGTTGAACTCCAAAAGCATAATTATATGTGACTCTTGTATTATACCAACCTGGCCCCAAAATTGGGGGCTTTGTGAAAAACTGGTCAGAAATTGCCTCAGAATACCAGAAATTTGACCTGACTAGCCAAGAATCAAGAAGAATTGAGCTTTTAAAATAAAATGGGGGGGGGGGCAGAGATTTAGCTCAGTGTTTCCGGCACCAGCCTAGCAAGCGCAAGGTCCCTGGTTCAATCCCCAGTAACCATATACGATAATAACGGACGAGGTGACTCACGCCCACCAGCAATCAGTACCACCTACTACAGTGCTGGGCATGGTGGCTCAAACCTGTAAGCCCAGTACTCGGGAGGCAGAGGCAGGAGGATTGCTGGGCTATATAGTGAGCTCAGGGCCAGCTTGAACTACAAAGTGAGACCCTGTCTCAAAAAATAATAATAATAATAATAAATAGATGAATAAATAAATGAGAAGGATACTGCTCCCAGAAGGAGGAAGTCAATTGAGGCAGGTCAAGGCTGACGCATTTACGCAAAGTAAAAAGCCCCAGGGAGAGTATGCAAACCCTCTCAAACTAGGGTAGGAAAAAGCCCAGAGCATTACTGAGACATGTAGAGGCAGGAGGCTGTGTGGAGGAATCCCAGAGTATGCAAGAAACCATGCCTCCCAACGTGAGAAGTAGGAATATTTACTATGTAAAGCATTCGGACACCTCTTACACCAAAGCAATTCTGCCTTACCAGCCAGCCCGCAGGCCCCTGTTCCCCAGCCCCAAAACCAGGAAAATCATGTTCAGTGGGTGGAAAAGTCATATCAGTGCCATGAACTGGATGCCTAATTGAGTAGAGAGAGTATAGACAATTGGAATTTTTCTGAAATCATTAGTGAAGAAAAACGAGCTCAAGCTTTAGAGGACACCACTCACCATGATAGCAATCAACCGCATGTGTCTACTAAATACTTGAAATGTGGCTAGTAAAGATGAAAAATAATAGAAAATCAATTCTGAAAACTTATAATGGACAAAAATAATTAAAATATCTCATTAAAATCTGTACTTATTAAACATTGAAGCATTTAGATTAAATAAAATTATTCAAATTAGCATCTTTGTATTTTACTAGGAAATGTAAAAATGATACATATACCTCAAATTATAATCTTACTGAATAATAGTGGGCTGAACACACTAAATACGGTTTGATGCTGGGTACTTCCCTTTTTGATTAGATTATCCCATATCTTTTGAACTAATGCAAACAACCTAGGCCTGGCAATGAGATTCTGAGCATCCCCTGTGGGAAGAAAACATTTTTTCCCAATTATTGAACTTTCCAAATTGTTAAGAAGCAGCTCTAACCATTAAAAAATTGAAAAATCTACTTAAAGTGGGGAGAAAAGGAGACTTTTTAATCGTGATTTTTCCCATTGGCCTAAGGAAATGTTCACTGTTCCACATTTGTACATTTTATTGGCATAAAGAGAAATGTATCCTTATACTTGATGGAACAGGGCAAGGAGTAGAGAAAAATTATTTAAGTAGGAAGCCTTTTTTTTTTTTTTTGAGGCAGGGTCTCACTTTGTAGCTCAGGCTGGCCCTGAGCTCACCATGTAGCCCAGGCAAGCCTCAAACTCAGCAATCCTCCTGCCTCTGCCTCCCAAGTACTGGGATTACAGACATGAGCCACCACACCCAGTAGGAAACCTTTTTAAAGTAAGAAATTTTCTTTCCCTGGCTTGCTTCATCATGAAAATACAAATTAGACAGTTGACAAGTGTTCTGAGATCCCCTAAGAAGCCCTGGGTCATGTCCACTCCGGCCAACAAATGAATATTTAGTAGAGTGTTGAAAAGAAGTCAAAAACTGAAAGTCCAGTCAGTATGGAGATTCCTCAGAAAACTAGGATTAGAGGTGCTATTCTGCTGCTGGGGATGTACATGAAAAAGATAATTCCTTCCTTTTGGCTAAACAATATGCAAATACATGAAAGAATTACAAGATTCATACCACAGTAACATATGTGCACCCATGTTGATAGCAGCTCAATTCATGATAGCTAAATCTTGGAAGCAACCCAAATGATTATCAACTCTAAGAGCCAGAGATTTAGCTCAGTGGTTCCAGCATCGGCCTTGCAAGAGCAAAGTCCTGAGTTCAATCCCCATTAACCACATGCCTCAATGATGGGCATGGTGATTTCTGCCCACCAAATGGCCATCAGCTCTAGAATGGATAAAGAAGATGTGGGGTTTTGTTTATAAAATGGAGTATTATTCTGCCATAAAAATGATAACTTTTGGTCATTTAGACTCAAATGGACGTACCTTAAGGACATACTCATAAGTGAAATAAATAGGTCACAGGTGTATAAATATCATATCTTCTCTCTGGTATAAGAAACTCAAGATGTAAATGAGTTCTAGAACACATGATAGATATTGTGAAATAGTAAACATTCAAAGAGAAATGGAGTTTAGGGGCAAGTAATGTGGGGAAAGAAAAAATGTGATGGTTAAAAAAGGAAACAAAGCTTGTGCATATAAGGACAGGGGGTTGTTAGGCAGGTGGGGGAAGGGGAAAATCAGAATTAAGTCATGTCATATACTGGTACAAGTTCTCAGTGTTGAGTGTAATCATGATGTGTATATATAACATACCACCAAAGATTCAAATAAAAATTCTTTTAAAAAACCAAAAAACTAAAAGTCCAAGTGCATGGCTTTACTAGATTTTATGTACATGACTCGGTTAAGTTTTAGGGAATCTGTATGGTTTACAAAAAAAAAAAAAAAAAAAGACAGGAAAAGACAGATGCTTCTGTTTTTCATTGGCAAGAAAATTTAAAGGTCTTTCTCTTCCATTTAATCTCATCTAATAGCCTATTGGCTTAGGAAGAAGCTTCTGCCATCCAAGTCTCTAAAGATTTCTCGCTTCCAAGCTGCACACCACATATTCCCAAAAAGAATTCCTTCCTTTTGGCTAAAGAATATATGAATCAATAAATTCATTATACAATGTGACAAGCCTGTTTTTCTCATACTCCTTTTTTCCTCAACTCCTTTAAAATTTTCTGCATAAATCTTAATCTTTTAACTTCGCTGGGATTTATACTTTTAGAACAACAAAAAGAAAGACAATTAAGGTTAAATTAAAACCATAGGGTCTACCGTGAAGAGGAGAAATAAGAAAGACAGGCACATCAGATGTCAGACTGGAACCCTCGTCCCTAAACCAGCTACCGCATAAAAAATAGATCTGAGGAAAGAGGAAATGTAGAAACCAGCCTTCAAACTGAGCTCAAACCTGACCAAGGGGTGACAAAGATTTTTTTCAAAAATAGACACATCAGGCCAGAGGTTTGGCTCAGTGGTTCCAGAGCCTGCCTCGAAAGCGTAAGGTCCCTGGTTCAATCCCCGGTAACCACATACAGTGCGGGGCGTGGTGACTCATGCCCACCGGCAATCAAAACCACATGCCACAGTGCCTGGTGTGGCGGCTCACGCCTGTAATCCCAGCACTTGGGAGGCAGAGACAGGAGGATTGCTGAGTTGGAGGTTTGCCTGGGCTACATAGTGAGCTCAGGGCCAGCCTGAACCTCAAAGCAAGACCCTGTCTCAAAACAAAAACAAAACAAACAAAAATCTGGAGCCCAGGGGCCTCATGTCTCCCTTCAACACAGAACCCCAAATGACTGGCACACCTTGGTTTATTCACTCAGACAGGGCCAAGAGCAATTAGAATCCACAGGATTGCCGTCTCCCTCCCTCTAAGGCACTTCTCCGGGTAAACAACTTCACCTCAGGTGATTTTCCTTCTCCCTGCAGCGCCTCAGCTAGCTTGCACGCCGTCTTCCTCCTCAGCGCTCACGGAGGAGGACACAGAGGCCTCCTTCTTCCCCTCTGATCTGCACAAAGAAAGTCGGTCAAGATGACTTGCTGCAGAGCTGCCCTTTCAGTCTGAATTCGCTCATCTCCTCTACGGCACGGTAAGCTTGGAAGATAATTTATTTCCCACCTTTGGGATGATTCAGTAATTCTTCTGCCCTTCTTGTTCACACGGGTCAGATACACTCCCCTCTCCTCGCCTCAGCTTCTGCTTTATCAGAGGAAAGACCAGCTCTGCCTCTGTCATAACCCTAGACATAACCCCTGTATTTTACATTCCGAGTCAATTGGTCAGACATGGTCACGTGACCCTACCCAGAGGAAGGAGTGCTAGAAAATGTAAGAAAGCTTTCGGAATACTTGGGGAACACCATTGTTTCTTCCATAACTGAAGCCAGAATCACTTGATTTAAATTATCAGTCTTATGGAACACAAAATGTAAGTGCGAAATGCAACATGTATGCCGACCATTTTGGAAAAATGAATTGTTACAGAAGATTTTTCCCTCCCTCGGTTCCTAGAGTGAGACAAAGGTGTTTCTTTGCTGTCCTCTTCCGCACACCAGTGTTTGTTTTTGTTTAACTTCCTGTAATACTCCAGGATTATGTGGCACTCCCTTCTTAGATTCTCTAGGGAATGACTGTGTCTTACACCCTGTGTCCTGTGTGGACAGCCATGTCCAGATGGAAGCCCCAAAACCCTAAGGTTCAGGAGAAACTCCCAGAGCAGAGCTGTCTCTCTGCCTTATCCACTTTCCAGGAGAACTGTAGCTTAAACTCTTTTTTGATATTAGTAAACTCCTTACTTTTATAACTGTTTAGCAATTAATTTAAAATAATTTTCTTAATTACTCCTTAGCATTTTAATTATTTCATTCAAAAAGGCCAGTTACAATATATATTCTACCACATTACTGAAAATAAATGAATTGCCATATGTCTCATGGAAGTATTTAGGGGTTACCCAAAAAAAGGAGAAGAAAAACTCAAAGAGCAGAAATTTGTGCAATAAAAATACAGATACAAAAGAGATATCAGTAAAGCCAGAAGTTGAATCACTGAAAATTTCAAGTATAGGTAAATTTTGTGGAAAAACACAGTTTATTAAAATTTAGTTTAGAAGGAAAACTTCTATAGGCTTTTAAAAGTTGAATAAGGCAGGCATGATGGTAAATGTGTATAAACCAAGCACTCTGGGTAAATAAAGAGGGAGGATTACCAGTTTGAAGGCAGTCTGGCATACACAATGACTTAAAAAGATTTTATATCACATGCTTCTTTTAAAAAGGGGAGGAATTGGGGACTTGGGAGGTCAAAATTCATTTCGAAAGAGAAAAAAAAATGAAGAAGTTGGAAAATCCTCTTTCACATCCATAAAATTACTAGGAACACACAATTTTATTGCCAAATCCTAAATTCAAGAGACAAATTACTTCTAATTTATACTAATTCTCAGTAATAAAAGAGTGAAAAAAATCCACCAAATCATGTTATGAAGCCAACCTAATCTTTCTATTACATTCAATCAAAAGTAGTGCAAGAAAGAAAATTACAAGGCCAACCTTACTCTTGAATATAGAAGGGAAATTTTATATGCAGCTGGCACATCCAAACCAGTAATAAATGTGAAATGACCAGGTCAGATCTATCCCAAGAAAACAGGAAACTAATTATATATCATTTGCTACAATATTGAGAAAACATGATTATTTTTCAACAGATGCAGAAAAAGAAGCATTTAATAGATGAAAGTCCATTCCCGAAGAAATCACTCAGCTCATTGCAGAAGCAGTTATCATTCCGCATTGCTCCTCCGTCTTTTCTCCACCTATCTCTACCCCATCTGGGCTCAGAAGTGCCAACCCCTAAGGATGCATCGCTTGGGCAGACTTACTCTCTGCCACACGCAGGTGAGAAAACTTTGGCTGGGGAAGTAGGTCAGCGTGCCTCCTCCTTCTGGGTGCCGAGCCCAGGCTGTGTGTCTGCAGTGCTTCTCGGGCAGCCCTAGTTCCCAAATCCAGCTCTCGCTCTGTAGTAATCGCAGGTCCAGGGAAGGCAACCATCTCTTTTTGTGTAACTAAACTGTCCGTTATTCATTTCTATAAACCAGCCCAAGCCTATGTAAATTTCTGTGGAATACTCTTCAAAATCCTATCTTATATGTTATTAACCTATGCTATAGGTTGAATTGTACTGTTCCTATACATTTATATCTTGAAATCCTAGAAGATAAGAACAGAAATAAGGTACTAAAAGAATTAGATTAAAATGGGTCTTTAGGGTGGGTGCAGATCAATAAGATTGCCATCCTTACCAGAAAAGATTAGGAAAAAGCCATACCCAAAGCAAAACCTAAATGAGGACACCATTGAGAAGGGTTCCTGTCAAGACAAGGGCAGAAGTCACAGACTAATCTCAGCCCTGCCCACACCTTGAGCTTAAATTTCTAGTCTCTAGAATTGTAAGAAAATACACATCCATTGTTTCATTCATCTAGCCCGTGGTATTTTGTTAGGGTAGCACTAACAAACTGATGCAACCCATTGAGGACATCTACTAAAGAGTCAAAACAAAACAAAAATAATAGAGTAAATATGATAATTAATAATAGAGTAATACAAGTATTTCCTTTATTTTGAGTAAGAGGAAAGGATTCTCAGTGTCACCTGTTCAGCATTAGAGTGGAAGTCTTAGCCAGTCTTGACTATTGGACAAAATAGTAAGATCAAAAAATAGAATTAAAAGTATAAAAATCAGAAAAAATAATTAAAAGTAATACTATTATTTGAACAAATTACTCTATTTTGCAGATATACAGAAAACTACCTACATGGAAACTCAAAAGATAAATTATTAGAGTAAGTAAGTTTATCTAATTTGCTGTTTTACAAAATAAATATCCCAAAATCAAGTGCATGTCTAAATGCTAGGCATCACGACAACAATAAAATTGAACAACCTAGGAATAACTCTAACAAGAATCTATAAAACTTTATGAAAAATGTTTAAGACAATAGAAATGAAAAAATAAACCATGACCTGGATAATGAGAGCCCAATATCATAAAATCAATTTCTCCCTAAATTCATTGGTGGTAATCCTATCAATCTCAATAGGTTGTCTCTTGAAATTTAGCAATCTTATTCAAAAATATTTATGAAGCAGGTGAGACCAAGTCCAGCCAATACACTTCTGCCAACCATAAGGCTTATTATAAAGCTATAGTCAAAACAATTAACATCAGGACAAGGATTGACCAATAGAATCTGGAGTGGCATAGAGTGGAATGGAATGGAAGAATGGAATGGAGTGGAGTAGAGTGGAGTGGAATAGAAATCTCAGAGAAGCTATGAAAAAGTGCTCACATGAAAGTGGGAACTTAATTTATGAAAAAAAAATTGTGATTTATATATCAATGAAAAAAGACTGTTTTATAACTGCAAGTAGTATTGGGAAAGTTGGTTCTATTTAAGTTTTAATAGTACAGAAAACCTGCAAAGAATATAATTATAATTAAATTATATATATTATAACATATAAATATAATATATTATATCATATATTTATATATTACATTATATAATATATATTAAATATATAATTGTATGTTATATAATATATAAAATATAATATTATATATATAAATTATGATATAAATTATAATTTAAAACAGTATAATGTTGACTCCTTGGTAGGGAAAGAAAAGCCAGGTACTAGTAGTATGCAAAAGACCCTGAATTCAAGCCCCAATAAAAAAGCAAGGAAAGAAGGACAAAAAACTAATTTTTTTTTTTTTTGAGACAGGGTCTCACTTTTGTAGTTCAGGCTGGCCCTGAGCTCACTATGTAGCCCAGGCAAGCCTGGAACTCAGTAATCCTACTGTCTCTGCCTCCCAAATGCTGGGATTACAGGCGTGAGCCACCACGCCCAGCACTGTGGTATGTGGTGCTGATTGCTGGTTGATTGTTGGTGGGCATGAGTCACCATGCCCAGCATTGTATGTGGTTACTGAGACCAAACTCAGGACCTTGCGCTTGCGAGGCAGGCACTGGAACTACTGAGCTAAATCTCCAGCCCCAAAAGACTAACATTAAACAGCTTCAATCAACCTATAAGAAAAAGGTAAGTAATATTAAACAGCTTCAACCAACCTATAAGAAAAAGGTAAGTAACACCATTCCTCCTAACCAAAAGAGAGAAATATTATCATGGCACATAAGAATAAAATCAAATTTTTCATACAAAAAAGTAAAATATCCTTTTCACATTTTTTCAGAGAAATGAAAACTAAAACCATTATAATACTGTTTTACATTTAACTGGCAAAAACTCAGAAAGCTGGTCAATTCCAAGTGTAGGTGAATATATTGAGTAATACGATCTTTCATCTAAAAAGCTTCAATAAATTATTACACCCATTTTAGAAAACAATATCATACTGCCATATACAGCATTCCACTTTGAAAAATAATTTAGGGAAATAGTTGTACATTCACACCAGAAACCGGAAACTTAGAGAAATATTTGTACATACACACCAGCAATATTATGTTCATATATAACACATATTTATCAGTATAAACACATAAATATTAGCAACAAAATGTACAAATGAAACAATCAGTTTATGTAGTAGACTAGCAATGAACACATATAAGCCACTTAGATATAGGGGACAAGGAAATATTTTTCCAAGTTACACCTCTGGTTATCCACTTCCCATAGACCTATCTCTTAATAGCACATTCAACTACAGAACCCACTGAAGAATAAATCCTCTGTTGAGTACAATACCACACAATCCAGTCACCTTCTAAATACATTAGGTTTTTGAGGGACATTTTAGATTTAAACCATAACATCTAATGGTCAATTTAAAAATGAACTGAGGACTTAGACATTTCTCCAAATAGGTACAAATGGCCAACAGGAACATAGTAATTTTTAAATGCTCATTAACAGCAAAATGCAAATCAAAACTATGATAAAATATCACCTTACACCTATTCTGATGATTATCAGTTTTATAAGTGTTATTGAAGATATGAAGAAATTGAAATTTTTCACACTGTTGGTGAGAATGCAAAGAGTACAGCTGCTAGGGAAAAAGTATGAAAGTTCCTCAGAAAAATTAAAAATAGAACTTCTGTAAGATCCAGTAATTCCATTTGGGGTATTTATTCAGAAGCATTGATATCAAGATCCTGAAGGGATATTAACACTTCCATATACTCTACAACATTATATACAATATGTAGAAATAACCTAAAGGTTCACTGAGGAGCGGATGAAGAAATTGTGGTATGCACATGTAATGGAAGACTACTGAACCTTGAAAAATAGGGAAATTCTGTCATGTGAAAATATGGATGAACCTTGGGACATTATACTAAGTGCAATAAGACAGCTGCAGAAAAACACAGCATGATACAAATTATGTGAGATACCTGAAATAGTCAAATTCAGAGTCAAAGAGTGGAAGGCAAAAGGAAAACTACAATAAATGGCATAAAGTTCCTACTGAGCAAGATGAATAAGTATTAGAGATCTTCTGTGTAACATTTTATCTCTAGTCAACAAAATAGTAGAAAGAAAACAAGGGCACAAAGGTATGTAAAACAGTTGCAAACTGACCGCAGTTGTCACGCTGGTGCTCAGGCCACCCTGCTGCTTTTCCCAGGTGTCTGTCTCTAGCTTTATCAGCTACAGGGACAGAGACAGGACCGAGAGGCCCAAGCTCAGCAGTCTCAGCTTGAGGGATCATTTGGAGCTAAATGCCCTGGAAGAGGCTGAGCTTTAACACTATGCTACATTTATATATTTATGGAAACATAGACCTACATACAAAACCGCATAAAGTGTTCTCTCACATTTTGTAACTGATGCTGCCTTTATATGTCATTCATTTTTAATAAAATACTAGAGAGAGAGAGAGACCAAATGTTGACATAATTCAAGATGAGAGACCTTGCCTTTTAAAACTCAATTTTATTCCATCACACACATAACATAAATGTAAAAAAAATCTGTATGTTTATTGCACAAAGTATACCATGGTATTCTTGTTAGTGAGACACAATACCTGACACCCACAAGTTAAAGCCATAATCACCTTTTTAGTCCTCATTAATCCTCCAAACCTTTCTGGTGTCACTGGAAAGATCCGTAGGTCACTCTTATGTTCTCAGTATCTACCAGTTAGAACAAGGTTAAAATGCAGAGTCAAAAAATACAAACATCTCAGTGGTTTGAAGTAAACCTAGATTTATTTCTCATTCATAACATGTCTCTGCTCTGCATCATTTTCATTCTCCCTCTGGGGTCCAAGTGGTTGAATCAGCTGCTGTTCTTAGGAAAAGAACGAGGATAAGAGAGAGGCTGGCAGATCACACAAGCTATTAATCCTTCTACTAAAAAATGCTCTGTGTAAATGACAAAGAAGTAGAGACTACCCAAATGGAAAGACTGAAAAAAACTGAATATTGATAAGGTGGATCCTTTGGTGATTTCTTATGTTTTTATGTTGAAATTATGAGAAGTGGAGGAAGTAGAAATGGATTTGGATAACTTGTTAAGGCATGTATTTCAATATTTATTAAGAATGTATTTTTAGTGTCAAATATGTTTCTTACTCTCAAAAACTTCTATTAGGAAAACTGATAGGACATGATCATGCACATAGCTACATGAACCTTGAAGATAAGGCTATAATCTGCACAATTAAGGTTTTGGCATACTGGTAGGAACCATAGGAATTTAGTGATGTGGTGTACGGTAAAAGACAGAAAATATTTGGGACCTTTGGAGAAAAGGATCTTTGCTTTAAGTGTATTTTTTAAAAAATTTAAAATGATAGCTAAAAAGATAAAAATATGCATAGTAAGAGGACAATATGTGATGTTTCAATATATATATTATATTATATGTTATATAATATATATAATATAAAATTTCTGTGTGTGAATCCATCCCAATTTATTTTTCCTTTAGTTTATCTTCAAGTTTTGACCATTTCTTGTTCTTTTCTTCTTCAATTTTTGTTGTCTATTAGTGCATGCTTGCAGTACATAGTTATTGCATTTCCTGTAAGGAGTCGATTTACTTGCATGGCACATCTTAATTCCTTTTGCATCTTTGCCAAGTTTGCTGATACTTTCTCTGCAGTATCTAATCCTCCATGAATACCACTTCCATGAGTAGTTATTATTTCATAATTATAGATTTCAGTTACATGCTTTCTTTGTGTGTTTTCTATGTCACTTATTTTTTCCTACATAACATTCAGGTTCTAATTCACATTCTTAATCATATAAAATATAAACAGCTATTTAATATTTTTTAATTCTATCTACTACTTATTTTTAGTCTCTTTTGACAATTTGTACCAGCATATGACACAATTTAAATCTCTTTTTTGCCATTCCCCCACCCACCCGACAACCCCCCAACCTTATATACATAAGCTTTGTTTCCCTTTTTTATTACCATCATATTTTTTCTTCCCCTTGTTACTTACCACTATATTCCATTTCCCTTTGAATATTTTCTATTTCACAGTATCTACCATATAATCTAGAGCTTCCCTACTCTGGTTATGGATTAATTTTCCTGCTTCCTTGCACATTTAATAATTATTTATTGGATATCAGGTACTATACATTGTGAATTTCACACTTTGGATATTAGATTTTGTTGTATCCCTAAAAAATATTTTGATACTTTTTCTTAGATGTAGTTAAACTACTTAAAATCAGTTTTACCTTTTCAAAGACTGATGTTAAGCTTTGAAGATATATACGAGGTCACTTTTGAACTAGGGTTAATCTGATTCCATTGCTGAGGTATGTTTTTCAGAATTCACATGACACCTCATCAATTAAGAGGTCTTTTTTTTCCAGCTACTGCAAATACAAGGCGTTCCAGCTCTATCTGAGCTACCACAATTGTGTCTCCTTCTCCTTTATTATGGGCCCTTTCTTGTCATTGGTAGTTTCTGCACACACATGTATTATACAATATTCAACTAAAGACTTGAGCGAAGTCCTGTGCACACCTCCAGACTAGCCCTTCCTCCACCTCTCTTGTTATCTCTTTCACTTTTCTCTTTCCTCTGGAAGGTTTCATGGTACTTTGCCTGAAAATTCTACCCATCGTGGTCCTGGTACATTTATACCTTGTTCCCCCCACCTGAGGAGACACTGCTCCCTTTGGCTGTGGCCTGGAATATCTCTAGGAGTGAGCTGGAACATTTGTAGTATTTGCCTTGGTTGTTTCTCTTTCTTTGCAGATTGCTGCCATGCAATGCCTTTTGTCCAGTGTCTATAACCACTGTTTTACGTATTCCCTACTGTTCTGTACACCACAATTATTTTTAGCCATCCACAGTAGCATCATTTTAGACTGTCTTGTATATGTTATCAAATGCGTAGCAGCCCAGACTCTGCCCTTGAAAATCTGAAAGCCAGTGTGTCCACAACTGAACAAACTCTAGGAGTTAAGCTGACTAAATTCTCACATTCTCTAATTTTTGCCTAGTTTTCAGAAGTACTGTAGATGAGAGTCCCTTTCATCTCTTCTACAAATAAAAAAAAAAGTCACAGGCAACTTTGTCCTGTCATAAAATCTAGGACTCTCAGCTCACTGTCTTTTCTCTTTGACAAAGTGATGTGTGAATATCTATCACTTGCAGTTCTTAAGATTAATGATGCACTGTTCTATAACATCTCTATAAGGAGATGAAGGGAAAGTATTGTTATTGAAATGCCATTAAATCACCGTCCTACAGCATCTCTACTGCCCTGAGTCCACAGTTTTCCCCGGAGTGAACAATGGCATAACAAACGTCTAAGTGAACCGTTGCTGATGCTAGCCATATTTAGTCCATCTTCTCTGTCTCTTGCTAACTCCAATTTTCACGTATGTTAAATGAGCATAAAAAATGTATTCCCATCATGGGCACGCTGCCATATTTAAATAATTCAGAACATTGAGGTGTTTAGCACTTGTTCTGAATTTTAATAAGAAATCATTAACACTCATTGCTGTAGCTGTCGTATTATATTATGACAAGGTTTTCCCTAGGACACTTTTATCTTTAGCAATAGAAGTTGAGTGGAGTCTCACCTTGAAAATCAAAAGCATTATTGTTTTTCCTTTTGCTTAGCTCTGTAGGGTTTGGCACAATGACAAAGTAATTCTTTATTCCACTAGAATGATTCAAACTCTATGCTTGGGCACCTGTGAGTCTGTACAAAATAAGAATTTAATGCTCTTTTAATTAAGCATTGCAAAAGCTATAGAAACCTTGAAGGTAATGTGGAAAAGTACATGAAACACAGTAAGAAACAACAAGCAGATCAATTGTGGGCTGAGCAAATTATGACTTTTAGAGATGTTGATTTTACAATGAATGCACGAACTTCTTTCTACAACCTGCCATACCTTCAAATTAAGTAATTTGGCCGATTTTCATATGCAACAAAAAATAACCAGACCAAAAGCTATAAACTAATACACTCTTCATTGTTTTCAGTACGTGCTGAATGGCGTTTGATGTTATTGGCAGTATAATCATTGATACATACATGAAACCACTTGCCACCTTCAAACAACGATAATGTTTTACTGATGCCAACTTCAAATCATTGTCATGAATAGCAGTTGAGCTCATTCTTTTGATTTACACTTAATAAATGCTTCCAGGAAGCATTCAAATTCCCCATTTCCAATAGGTATTTTATAACATAGAATCCTGGGGACATTACCCGAATGTGCCCTAAATTTTGGTTCTGGTTATTAAAGTGCATGAATGAGGGAGGTAACTTATTAGGACAAAGCAGCCACCTTTCACTTCCCACCTTTTTTTTTAATCAGCCTCTGTATTAGCCAAAACACAGATTAAAATTGTTTCTAGGGGCCGGAGGGTTAGCTCAGTGGTTCTGGCGCCAGCCTTGCAAGCACAAGGACCTGAGTTCAATCCCCAGTAACCACATATAATGCTGGGCATGGAGACATGCCCACCAACAATCAACACTGCATACTACAATGTTGGATGTGGTGGCTTACGCCTGTAATCCCAGCACTCGGGAGGCAGAGACAGGAGGATTGCTGAGTTCGCGGTGGCTTGCCTGGGCACCATAGTGAGCTCAGGGCCAGCCTGAACTACAAAGTGAGACCCTGTCTCCAAAAAGCAAATTAAAAAAAATTGTTTCTAAATCTCTCATTTAGCCTGACTTTATATTTGTGAGAGAATCAGAGAACATGAAATGTTAGAAACTATACATGTGTCTCAGTGAAAACTAATGATCGAAAACTGAATCATATTAAATGGCAAAGAACTTCCGTACCCAGAAGTTATCTTGAGAAAATGCCAGGAGACAGACAGGAATGCAAAACATCTCCATGCTAAATTCTGACAGAGGGTTGGGGATTTAGCTCAAGTACCACGCCTGTCTAAATTCCAACAATTTGCCACTATGTTTTCTCACTATAAAATAGACATAGCCTTTTAAGAGTGATGTATATGTAGATAACATACTCTGGTTTATTATTGGTTTGTTATTGCTAGTATAACAAGAGTACGGGTCTTACAGATAAATTTTTTACAAGAATAGTTATTAACATATATGTGAGTTTAATAAGATAAAATCACCATAAGTAAAAAATTTGAATTAAGGCAATCCGAGATCATCCAAACTTTCTCTTCAAAATAAAAAAAAATCATAGCCAGTTTGCTATCTTTCTATGGATAATTCAGTCTGTTATATGGTATTGAAAAACCAATTACTCTTTCAAAACCAATTACTTCCTACCTTTACACCGACCTGTAGTTTCTTTTCTGCCACTCTTTTTGGTCAAATATAAAAATTAAAACAAGACTGCTCCATAGTTTAGTATCACAGGAATCCATGCAAATGTGCATGGGACAGTAATAATGAGAGATTTTTAAAAAAAAAAAAAAAAGCATCTGTTCAGTGCTTACTGTTCACTAGGCTATCTGTGCACTGTCTTGCTTGATTTCACACTATTCACACAAGGTGGACACCATTTTCCACATTTACTTTACAGATGAGAAAAGAAGAGGGACCTTTAAGAAACGAGCAGATCTTTCCTTTACAAGCACACCTCATTAGCAGCATGCCACAGGTGCTCTTTACCTGGCTATGTCCTCATTGGCCACCATAATGACCCTTGAACAGCTGGTGAGGAGTCATTCATTTCATTCATCCTTATATTTAAGCAAGGTCTTAAGAGATTTGAGGAAAGGCCTGAAACCACCCTACTGAGAACTACACTTAAAAATAACAATTTGTGATGATATAAAAAAAAGTTGTATCATTATTTCCTGTTTTTCCCCCTACAAATCTGGTGATGTCCTTTACCCTCTAGATCAGCGAAAGTTGCTTATCCCTGGCCATTCCCAACCCTCCTCTAGTCCCCCTACCATCTTGGGGGACATTTGCTTTTTCCTTCAGAGACCTCAAAATCACCCACACTTCCTCAGCTCCATGTGTTCAGTGTGTATTACTATTTCTGTAGGAGGTTTTGTTTTCCTCTAATTCATTTTCAAAAACACCAGCTGCTCTTTTCTAGTTAACAGAAATATTCACACGATCCTCTGTCTGACTCTGGGTTAGTGTTCTCTATCTGTGCCCTTTGTGGTGGCAAATTCTCTGATTACTCCTTTGTATTAACACCTCTTGTAAGGAGCCTTCCTTTCTGTTTGGACCCTATACTGAAAACATTACACAGAGCAAATTCTAGCTTTGAGGAACACTGTGAACATGCCCCAGCATGTGAATTCTGGATTTGGAAACAGAGATAACATTACCTTCTTCTCTACTTCAAAACTAATATCTGAATATGATATGACTATGCATACAGCAAATTCATTTTAGAAGTAAATAGCTCATGGTTATTACTGATAAATAAGTTTTTACCCAAATACTAAGGAGACAAAGTTCCATTCTTGTTCCATGTTGCAACACTAAAACAGGACAAATTAAAACTCAAAGATCTAGAACTCTGAATCACTATAGCATTAGTATTCTAGATCTCCAGTAAGAGATTTGAATTCTGTGAAGTATTAGTCTTTATTATCTCCACAGAAGAGCTAAAGGTCCTGGGTATACTTTAGAATGATCTCGAAAATTCTGTGCTTTTTCTTAACAGCTCTAAATGAAGACTGAAGGACAAAGTCAAAATTTGTAATGTGAGTTTAGAAAAAACTCATTTTAAATAAGAGAATATGTAAAAATTGTGTTGGAATGCAATGAGTTGGTTTTAAAAGTCATAGAGAAGCCACCCGGACTCAGGACTCAGACCTTGGGCTCCATTACCAGCTCAGAGAATTTCGGCCGCTGGCCGGCCCCACCCCACCTGGAGCTGCATCTATAAGACTCAGGTCGCATACCCCGGGCACCATACCCAGCTCAGAGGACTGTGGTCTGCCAGCCGGCCCCCACTCCACCCCAGAGCTGCGTTGTGATGACACAGGCTGGAGAGGAGCCCGGAGCCATTTCCTGCATCCCTCCACACCAGGCAAGATAAAAAGAACGGGAATCTAGCTTCTGTTCTGCCATCTACTCCTAGATCCCTCTATTCACCTCTTGTCTCCACACCCTCTCCTATCTTCCTGTAAGAACCAATACCCAGAAGTAAAAGACTCTTAGACTGCCCTATCTCTTCTCCTATACTATTATAAGAAGGTGTACAAAGTCTCTAGCAGTCTTACAGCATACAGTTGGCACTGTTTTATATATGCCCTTTTATCCTCTGTTACCCGCTGGCATATACAAGGCTCTCAAGTCTAGGTAATCTGTATAAATCTGCTAAACCTATTTCATTCTCTTTCTGTCTGCCTACCTCCCTGATTCCCTGGTGACCTTTTATTCCCAAAGGGTTCATTTACAATCTACATATTGTATACACATTGCTGATTAATTCTAAATTTTGGCATATGGACATAGAGGTAACTCATGAGCTCAAAGTCTTCAGAATA
>PVIC010020907.1:0-29078 GCA_004025085.1 Thryonomys swinderianus | reverse complement strand
AGGCTTGCCTGGGCTACATAGTGAGCTCAGGGCCAGCCTGAACTACAAAGCGAGACCCTGTCTCAAAAAAAATGGTACTTTAAGGAGGTTCCTTACAAAGTAATTCATACTTGGAGTCTTGTGCCCTTAGATTTCCTCTGCCTGTCAGTTTCATTGTGGGCACAGATGTATGGTGAGGCCTCTTGCACTGGGAGCCTTGGGCAGGGGAAGCCATTTCCCTCTGTGGCACTTGGGATTCTCAGCTTCTTCCTGCAGCTTCTCTGTGAGGTAGCAGCAGACCTGGCTGTGAGTGTCTCATCATGTCGTCCATGTGTGGCCTGTCCTTCCAGGAAGACACGGAGAGGACCCAGATCCATGTGCTAGCCGTGCAGGCCATCACCTCCCTGGTGCTCAGTGCCATGACTGTGCCTGTTGCTGGCAACCCAGCAGTGAGCTGTCTGGAGCAACAGCCCCGGAACAAGCCCCTCAAAGCTCTTGATACCAGGTTGGCCTGAGTGCTTGTGTGTGCTGCGTCCCACTGTGGGGACAGTAAGGTCCCCTTACCTGTCCCAGGGCCCAGCAGCTGGGTCACTGGGTGTCTGGGGACTCGGGTAGGACAGGAGCAGCTGACAGGGGAAACGTAGTAGGTGAGCTCCTCTGCTGTCGTACAGTTCAGTTCTGTTAGGCACAGTAGAGAGCCAACTGATGGTTTCTACTGTAAGATTTTAAGGAAGCAAAATGTTCTCTTTTTCGTTCTGCACTTCAGGTTTGGGAGGAAATTGAGCGTGATCAGAGGAATTGTAGAGCAAGAGATTCAAGCAATGGTTTCCCAGCGGGAGAATATTGCTACACATCACTCATACCAGGCGTGGGACCCTGTCCCTTCTTTGTCACCCACCACTACAGGTATGGAGGAAAGGCTGCAAAAAGTGCATCACTGCCGTCTGCTGTGACCTGTGCAGCGTTCAGCGTGCTCTAGGAGTGCCAGCCATACCCAGCACGATTTTGTATTGAGGAAGTGAAATCTGCACACTGGAAGCCGATCCGATGAGTTCTCAAGGCAGTTACAGGGACATAGAGTCTGGCTGGTTGCTTACATTAAAACATCAAGTGCATCTAACTCATCGGGAGCTCTGTTCCTGAGAAAGCAAAAGTGGCATGCCAGCTGCCGGCCTCCCCTGCCCCCTCTCCACTCACCTGCCCCATAGTGGGTGCTGGAGCTCGGAAGGGAGAATGTTGTCAGTCATTACTTCATACAGCATGCGTTTTGGCAATTCCCTCATTGTTAAGAACTTAGTGGTGTGGGCCGGAGGGTCAGCTCAGTGGTTCCAGCGCCTGCCTCGCAAGCGCTAGGTCCTGAGTTTGATCCCCGGTTACCACATATAATGCTGGGCGTGGAGACACGCCCACCAACAATCAACACTGCATACCACAATGCCGGACGTGGTGGCTCATGCCTGTAATCCCAGCACTCGGGAGGCAGAGACAAGAGGATTGCTAAGTTCGCGGTGGCTTGCCTGGGCACCATAGTGAGCTCAGGGCCAGCCTGAACTACAAAGCGAGACTCTGTCTCAAAAAGCAGAAAGAACTTAGTGGTGCCAAATTTAAGCCTCTCAGGCTTTATTTGGAAAAGATGCTACATGGGAAGGTGGTGTGTTGCATGGCCAGAAGTTTCCAGGGTCAGTGACCTGAATGGTGCTGTGAATGTGGATGCTGGTTAACTTGGCCTTCAGGGACCTTGAAGCATAGCTGTCCTAGAGGCAGAGAGTGGGTCTGAGGGAACACGTGCATAGAACACAGGGTGCTTCTAGGGGGGTGTTGACAGGCCCTCTGGGCACAGAGTTCATGAGGGCAGGATCCTGTTTATAGAGAAAAAGTGATGGTGCAGTTCGGCCACTGGCCCTGACAACATAGCACAAAACCTGAGACCTACAGGGCTCTGTACAGCGAGCCGACCTGCCCTGGAGAGGACAGTGGGAGGTACCTGCTGGCATGTGCAGAGGGCGCTCACAGTGCGTTGCTTCGCAGGTGCCCTCATCAGTCACGACAAGTTGCTGCTGCAGATCAATGCTGAGCGGGAGCTGGGTAACATGAGCTATAAGCTGGGCCAGGTTAGTCATGCAGCTCTGCAGACTTGGGCTATGCACACCTCTGGGAGAAAGGACAGATGCCTCCCTGCCTCCTGCCCACTCTTCCCTCCTTTCTTTTTCTTTCTCTTCTGGTACTGGGGATTTAATTCAGGACCTCGTGCATGCTAAGCAAGCACTTTACCCCTGAGCTACATCCATTGCCCCCGAGCCCCCTTTTCCATAAAGCCAGGATCTCACTAAGTTTCTAGGCTTCCCTCAAACTGATGGTCTTCCTGCCTCAGCCTCCTGAGTAGTTGGACTATAGTGGTGCATCACTATTGCCCAGCCTAAGTGGACTTCTAGAAGGAATTTTACTTTTGTTTCTATTTACAGTACTTGTCCCAAAAAGACTTGAAGATACTGCACATGTAATTAGGTAGATGTGCACAAAGCCTCACTCTGCCGCTGCCAGCTCTTGCCCTGGCACTTCACTTCACCCCTGTCCTGAGGGCTCCTGTGAGATCGTGACTCAGCCGAGAGGGCCCATGTCAGGGCCTGCATGTTGGGAATCCAGCCCCACGAGGCCTCCCTCACATAGGCCCCCTGTTCTCAGGGGCTGTTCAGAGGTCACTTAGGAGCTGTGCCATCCCTCCTTGGCACGACTCCCCTTCAGCCCTCAGCTCCTTGGGCCTAAGGACAGTCTTGCCCATCACTGGAGGTCCTGGCAGCCTGGGCAGGAGGCTGTTCCCACAGAGGTGTGCCCACGCTCGGCCTGGGCCATACCTGTCTCTAGACCCAGGTGCCAAGCTGTGGGTCTTGTTTCTATGGCAGGTGTCCATTCACTCCGTGTGGCTGGGGAACAACATCACCCCCCTGAGAGAGGAGGAATGGGATGAGGAAGAGGAAGAAGAGGCCGATGTCCCTGCACTGGCGTCCCCACCCATGTCTCCAGTGAATTCCAGGTATGTAGTGGCCTCTGTCAGTACTTACTTTTTCCCTTACTGCTGGGGGTTGAATCCAGGCCTTTCGTACTGAGCCACACCCCCAGACCTTTTTCCCTTTTTATTTTGAGAGAGAATCTTACCAAATTTCCCAGGTGAGCCTCAAACTTGGGGTCCTCTTGCTTCAGCCCCCTACAGTACTGGGATTTCAGGTGTCCATTCCTCTGTCTGGCTTGGCCTCATGTTTTGAAGCAGTTTGGGGTGTTTCCTGAAGTGACCTTCTCACCTGCATGTGGAGAGCCATCTGTGTCTCGTGCTCTGCAGGAAACACCGGGCTGGAGTCGACATCCACTCCTGTTCGCAGTTTCTGCTTGAGTTATACAGCCGCTGGATTCTGCCCTCTAGCTCGGCCAGAAGGACCCCGGTCATCCTGATCAGTGAAGTGGTCCGCTCTGTACGTGTGCCCTCCCAGGCCCTTCCCACGGGAGCCCGAGCTGTGCAGCCTCACGACTTCCATACGTGCACCATGCACATACTGTACCCACACCCCACAAGCCCATTGCCAGCCAGTTCCCACCTGCGTTACTGCAAACATACCACACAAAGGCTACTAGCACACCCCACACAAACCATACGTCCTCAGAACCCAGGCAGGAGCTGCACAGACACCTGGAAACAGTAAGCTTTTTGTGGAACTGCTGAAGGGACAGAGCTCCCATTTCTGGTGGGGAGCAGCTGAAGCTCCCGCCGTACAGGAGAGGTGCAGGCACATGTCACTCCCCTCAGCGCCGAGGCTGACCCTCCTCGGGTCTGTGTTCTTCCGAGCTGTGACACACCCAAGGTCCTTGTGAGAGGCACTGGGTCACGCAGCTGTCCCAGAGGAGGCTCTGGGGACTTCACTCTGCAGCTAGTATGGTCCGCAAGCCCTCTGCCACAGTGCACAGGAGCTATTAGTGTCACAGGGTTGCAAGTGAACACTGAGAAGTTTGGCATTGTCAATGCTGAGGACACGTTAAAGTAATGGTAACTTTTCTAAGAATCAATTTTTTTTTTTTTTTTGAGACAGGGTCTCACTTTGTAGTTCAGGCTGGCCCTGAGCTCACTGTGTAGCCCAGGCAAGCCTCAAACTCAGCAATCCTCCTGCCTCTGCCTCCCGAGTGCTGGGATGACAGGCGTGAGCCACCATGCCCAGCACTGTGGTGTGTGGTATTGATTGTTGGTGGGCCTGAGTCACCACACCCAGCATTGTATGAGGTTACTGGGATCGAACTCAGGACCTTGCACTTGTGAGGCAGGCGCTGGAACCACTGAGCTAAATCTAGAGTTTTATTTTCCATATTTGCAAACAAAATGCAGGTGTCTGTTATATTATGCATTTGGTCTATTAGCATCGAGTAACCTCCAGAAAATCCCTCTGCACTCTGGAGAGAATAAGGTGGAGAGGCCAGCACCATGTTGATGATGTAGGAAGTCCTGACCCGTGAACCCCCAGAAGGTCTAGGGCAGCTGCCATCCCAGGACCCCTTGAGGATGCTGGTTTAGATGGTGCAGACTCCAGCGCTGCCCTGGCACCTGGCTCAGTCCTGCAGAGCAGGGGTCCATGCCCAGTCCATACCCATGGCCAGGTGTGAAGTGAATAGCTGACATCTGAGAAGGAGCACAGAGCAAAGAAAGGATGTTAGGACCTTCATTTCTGAAGCCCATGGTGGCACATCTCCCTCCCCTGAGTTTTCAGGGCCCATCCCTCTCAGTCTGGTGAGAGCCCAGTATTTTTGGAAGGTGCAGCTCAGCCTCCGTCTATGGCATATGTGCACAGGGACTTTCCCAAGCCCTAGGGCTGGTTTTCCACCCTGTGTTTGCAGTGTGCAGGCTGGCGTAGATGCCCTTCCCTGGCAGGCTCCTGTGAGGTCTCACCTTTTGCTCCCGGTTGGACCTAGGGCTGCCTTCCTCACCTTCCTGTTCCCACCCTCCTGTGTGCAGCTTCTTGTTGTCTCAGATCTGTTCACTGAGCGCACCCAGTTTGAGATGATGTATTCGACGCTGACAGAGCTGCGCCGGGTGCACCCTGCAGAAGATGAGATTCTTATCCAATATCTAGTGCCAGCCACCTGTAAGGCTGCTGCTGTCCTTGGAATGGTAAGTGAGAGGCCATGTGGAGGCCACCTGGGCCTGCTGTGGTTGGGACCTTTGTTGGCAAGCACGTCACGTGGCCCTGCACATGTGACCCCAGATCCAGTCAGGTGGAAAGGGAGGACCAGCCCTCCTCGGGGCCCTCGCATGCGGTGCCCTGACGTGCTGCAGCTGGTTTGAGGCTCCTGTCCTCGCTGATTACATCCTTACAGATGGCCCAGGGGCAGCACAGATGTAACTGCCCAGCAGCCTGCTATCCTCCTCTGATATGCAGGTCTCTTGCTTCTCAGCAAACTGTCTCCTCCAGAGACTTTGTTAAAACAGTTACCCTGCTGCAGCCTGGATTGGAGGCTGTCACAGAAAACACCTTACACTGGGTGACTCACGAGCAACAAGTTGACTGCTCATGTTCTAAGCCTGGGCAGACAGAGCACAGTGCCGGAAAGACAGGCTGCTGGAAGGACAGGGTGGCAAAGACACTCATCTTCCAATCAGGCAAAGAGGCTGATGAGTCCCCTTTACCCTCTGCTGGTTATCACTTCCAACCTGCCCGGGCACATGTCATCATGTGGCAGCCACTGGGGTACCTTGGGTACATGTGCCTCTTGGCATAGCATAGGGTATTGGCATTGCCACTGGAGAAGTGACTCCACCTGTTAGAACTGGTGTTGGTTGGCTCTTTGTCATATAGCATATCCCGTATTGTAATGTTTCTGATTCACGTGTCTCCCGGGATTGTTTTTGATAGCAGTGGGGACTCATTTCCTCAGGGAACCCAGAAGAGGCCACCTGCCAGGTCCCCGGCATTTGGAGCCACTGACAGGAGTAGCATGGAGTGCTGCTGGGGCTCCCCTCCACGGGGCCTCTGCTGAGCTGGCCCTCCTGTGCCTTGTTCAGCCTCATCCACAGCCTGACAGCGTGACAGGACGTGGCAGGGCCTGGCTGTCATGCCTCCCCACAGACTGTGGTCCTCCTTGCTGAACCTGAGGCAAGAGCAGATAGCATCCATTGTGGGTGGCTGAGCAGTCCCAAGCGCGGAACAATGTACTTGGTGCTCCTCTTCTGTGGGAGTCTTCAAAGAAGTGCCCTCTGGTGCTGTAGGCCCGTGAGGAGCAGCTGGGCTTGTGGGAGGCCTTTCTTCTCCACAGGGGGTCAACAGCCGGCCTGCTGTGGTTTTGTGCTGGGTCAGATTCCCCAGGCAATTGTCAGACAGTTACATCAAGTAAGGGCTAATAAGTTCATAAACAGACCCTGAGGCAGGCTGGCAGATGGGCCCCACTCCCTGTTCTGTGCCCCTGTTGTTCCCGAAGATGACTGGTTACTGTGTGGCTTCTGCTGTCCTCCACCGCGCAGTGTCCTTGGGCCCAAGTGTGCCACTTTGTTTTGCCCTCTGTTGCAGCAGATCCTAGTGTTGTATTCTACAAGTAGCCTGGAGGTTGGGTTGGAGGGCAGGCTTCCAGAAGGTGCCACACAGTCCCTGGGTGCCTGTGGACACAGCGTGAGGAGGGGTGAGAGGGGGGTAACTGGCCAAGAGGCCGTGGGCCTCAGGCTCCCACAGAGAGCAGGGTGGCCAGTGGCCCCGTCAGACCAGATTGGGCTCCGGGTCCACAAACTCCAGCAGTGAGAGTTCTGCTGCCTCCGTCCCTGTCGGGTACAGGGAAGTGGCTGGCTCAAGAGCTAGCCGTCAGCTTCGGGCAGCTTGTGTCTGTGCTTTTGCCCAGGACAAGGCAGTGGCAGAGCCCATCAGCCGCCTGCTGGAGAGCACCCTTAGGAGCAGTCACCTGCCCAGCCAGATCGGAGCTCTGCATGGGACCCTATACGTGCTGGAGTGCGACCTCCTGGATGACACCGTGAAGCAGCTCATCCCTGTCGTCAGTGACTACCTCTTGTCCAGCCTCAAGGGGGCAGCCCAGTGAGTGGGCCAAGGCGCGCACAGCAGGGCCCTGCCAGGCAGGAGGCAGGAGACCCCGTGGGCTCCCTTTGGAGGTGGTGGCTGAGGCCAGTGAGAGACAGGACACAGATATGTGTGACGGCTGTCCTAGCTGTCCTCAGGAGGATGAGCAGACCTGCCTGTGTGTTCTTCTCCCACACAGCTGTTTGTGACTCATTCTGCCAGCATGACCACTCAGCAGAGTGTGCCCCACACCCTGAGGTCCTCCCAGAGGTCACCCATTCCTGCTTCATCTCTCTCTCTGCTTCCCTTAAAGCACCTTGACATGCAGCTCTGCACAGCATTTTTTTTTGTTTTATGTTGGGTGTTTTTTTTCTTTGAGACAGGGTCTCACTTTGTAGTTGAGGCTGGCCCTGAGCTCACTCTGTAGCTCAGGCAAGCCTCGAACTCACCAATCCTCCTGCCTCTGCCTCCCGAGTGCTGGGATGACAGGTGTGAGCTACCACACCCGGCACTATGGTGTGTGGTACTGATTGCTGGTGGGCGTGAGTCACCATGCCCAGTATTGTACATGGTTACCGTGATCCAACGAGGGACCTTGCGCTTGCCAGGCAGGCACTAGAACCACTGAGCTAAATCTCTGGCCCTGCATAGCTTTTTGCTAGAACCCTTTAGAAGGCAAGACAAGCTCATTGAGGTGTGTCTGCTTTTGAGCAGGTTGCCCTGGCCTCACCTCTGCACTCCCGCACATAGTCTGGCCAGGGCAGCAGTCGCCCAGAGTCCTGACTGCTGCACACAGAGCTGTCTTTTGTACTCACTGTCTGGGAGGCCCAGATTCCATCAAGCCCAGTTAGGTGCACAGCTGAGAAGGTGGCTAGGAGGGGGCAGAGGGCAAAGGGAGCGAGGGCTGGGGTTAGCCTTGGGGGGTCACTGGGGCCATGTTCTCACGGGTGGGTGTGTCAGCAGGTGTGCATTTGGGGAGGCGGAAGTGAGGAAAGGGTCATGCCGGGGACCACCTCATCCAGGTTAGGTGGACAGGCCTGGAGGGAGGTTCTTGTTCTTGTCCTCACTGGGTGGTGAGCTCTGGATGAGCAGGACAACTGGGCAGTGGACTGCTGTCCCCAGCACGTAGTCCCGAGTATCTGTGTGCAGGCAGTGCGTCCCTGGGTGCTGGGAGAAGCCAGTGTTGGCAATGTCCAGTGAGTGGCGATCAGAGTCCGGCCCTGGGGGCAGAAGGCCTTGGGCAGGCCCTCATCTCTGTGGAGGTAGGGGTATGTCAGATCCTCTATCCACACAGCCCTCGCCCAGCACAGGCCGGCAGGGATCCCACAGCTCTGGGTTCCGAGGTAGCAAGTGCTGCCCAGGTAGACACCTGAGGAGGCCTGAGGGACTCCACAGGGCTCCCCAAGTGTGGGAACAGGGTGGCTTGCACAGGATGCCATGCAGGAGAGGGCAGGGGTGCAGTCAGGACTGGAGAAGGCAGCTGCAGAGGCCTGGCAAGTGGGTGGGGCCTGTGGCCCTGGCTCACAAAGGGATTGGGCCCCTGGGAGGCCCTCCCCACTGTGGAGGGAGTGGCTGCTGCTCATGCTGAGCTTGGCGGTCTTACGTCCTCAGCTGCGTGAATGTTCATAGCCAGCAGCACGTGCTGGTGATGTGTGCCACCGCTTTCTATCTCATCGAGAACTACCCCTTGGACGTGGGACCCGAGTTTTCAGCATCAATCATACAGGTGAGTGGACCCTGGCCGGGCCTCCCTGGAACCCAGGGAGGGCTTCCTTGTGGGCGTTCCTGGGGGGCCTGTGGATTTGGGGAAAGGTAGGGACAAACCTCTCTCCTTGTCCAGATGTGTGGGGTGATGCTATCCGGCAACGAGGAGTCCACGCCCTCCATCATCTACCACTGCACCCTCCGCGGCCTGGAACGCCTCCTCCTGTCTGAGCAGCTCTCACGACTGGATGCAGAGTCCCTGGTCAAGCTAAGTGTGGACAGAGTGAATGTGCACAGCCCGCACCGGGCCATGGCCGCTCTGGGCCTGATGCTCACCTGCATGTACACAGGTGAGCCCCCCACTCCTGTGGGCCCCTGTGTTCAGCTGTATGCATCCCTTGAGGGGGGACCTGAGCCAACCCTGTCCCCTTGTGAGAGATTCTAGAGCTGGGGGTGGGGTGGGGCTGAGGTGGCTCCTTGGTGCCTAGTTGTCAGAAGCATCCTGGCTACTGTGGTCCTGGGACCCAACAGGGTGGCTGTGGGGGCTGTTGCTTACCGGAGACTCAGTCACCTGCTTCCAGGCCTTCACTGGAGCTCTGTTGCATTCCTGCATATAACCCCCATCCATAGAGCCGGTGGGTTTGCAGTAACCTTCTGGCGCTGCTCTCTCAGGAAAGGAGAAAGCCAGTCCAGGCAGAACTTCAGACCCCAACTCTGCAGCCCCAGACAGTGAGTCCGTGATCGTTGCCATGGAGCGAGTGTCTGTTCTCTTCGACAGGTGAGCAGTGCAGCCTGTGCCGTGGCTGGCTCCCATCCCCAGAATGGGCCAGCAGCAGGAGCCAGGCACCTGTGTGTGTCCAGCTGGCCCTGGCTGCATCCTGCCAGGCTGCCCCTCACCCCCACCCTGTTGTGCTGACTGCTGCTGATGCTGCCCTGTGTCCTCACCTGCACCCTGGGATCTGGTCTGGGGATGTGAGCACTTAGTGATAGTCACGCCCTTTGCTGTGCTGCCTTTTCTGAGCCAGTAGCCAGGTGGACATGGGTCCTTCCCACAGTAGAGGCTCGCGCTGGGTGCACCTGGCACTCAGGGGCTCTGTGGGAACAGCCCAGGGAGGGCAAGGGTCCGAGGCTGGGGTCTTGGTAGTTGTGACACTTCCCCTGGGGCAGGCCCGAGCTTCTCCCAGGCCACCTGGTCCCAGAGAGAAGGTAGGTCTGGGGGTGGTTCAGCTGCCACAGCACATAGGCCCGGCCTGTGCCCTGCCCAGCTGTGTCCACTTGGATTGGAGAGAGTTTTGCAGCCACCGTCTACCTTCTGCTCTGCTCATGGAGCGGCCCCTACAGTTAGGCTCGGAGCCTGCCACAGACAAGCCCCTGCCTTGGAGAGCTGTGGACAGGGCTGTCCATGGCCTCAAGCCACAAGGGCCACAGGGAGCTGCAGGCTGCTGGGCAAGTGGACCCTCAGATGAGTCCTTCCAGACAGCGGGCAGGCCAGCTAGGCACTGTTGCCAGCTTCTGGGCCACTTCCCACATCTGTCCTATGCCATGGTCTTGTGAGCACAGGTAGGGAAGTTGAAGTCACTATCTCAGCATCAAAAAGCTGTCGAGGCTAAATTTTAGAATCTTCTTTTTTTTTGAGACAGGGTCTCGCTTTGCAGTTCGGGCTGGCTCTGGGCTCACTATGTAGTCTAGGCAAGCTTTGAACTCAGCAATCCTCCTGCCTCTGCCTCCCGAGTGCTGGGATTACAGGCGTGAGCCACCACGCCTGGCACTGTGGTATGTGGTATTGATTGCTGGTGGGCGTGAGTCTCCACGCCCAGCATTATATGTGGTTTCCGGGGATTGAACTCAGGACCTTGCACTTGCGAGGCAGGCGCCGGAACCACTGAGCTAACCCTCTGGCCCAAATTTTAGAATCTTTTGGAAGATGAATCTCAAGAGCACAGATGGGGTCCAGGTTTGAGAGGAAAGAAGCCCTGGTTGACAAGAGTGCATTAGATGTGTGGTGTGGAAAGTTCCAGGGAGTGTCTGGAGGAGCAGTCCCCACCCCAAGTGTTCGTGTCTGTCCTTTGCTCTCCTCTGTCCCACCTGCTCACACCTGTGCCCAGGAAAATGAGCTTTTCCTTCCTTGGTCAGAATTCATGCCCTAGCCACAGAGCATGGCCCACTCAGAACCTCTCTGAGGCTGGGCGTGCTCTCTACCCCTGCTCCATGGAAGCACTCCCAGGCCCGTTGGTGAGCCAGGGTCATGTAGGCCTCTGATGCGTTCCCTCCCTCCAGGATCAGGAAGGGCTTCCCCTGTGAAGCCCGGGTGGTGGCGAGGATCCTGCCGCAGTTCCTGGATGACTTCTTCCCACCCCAGGATGTCATGAACAAGGTCATTGGAGAGTTCCTGTCCAACCAGCAGCCATACCCACAGTTCATGGCTACTGTCGTATATAAGGTGAGGTGTCTGGTAGGACAGGGCCAGGGCCAAGGCGGAGCCAACCCCAGGCTTCCGTGCATCTGCCACCAGAGCCAGGCTCCTTCCCAGGAACTGGTGGCCCAGGGAGAGTAGGTGCCCCTCCCACTGCCAACCTGCTCAGGTGCCATGCCGCACACTTTCCCAGGTGTTTCAGACTCTGCACAGCGCCGGGCAGTCATCCATGGTCCGGGACTGGGTCATGCTATCCCTGTCCAACTTCACGCAGAGGACCCCTGTCTCCATGGCCATGTGGAGTCTCTCCTGTTTCTTTGTCAGCGCGTCCACCAGCCCCTGGGTGTCGGCCATGTATCCTTCCTGGGTCCTCACTTGAGGATGGCTCCCACCTGCCCCAGTCCTCACTGTTCTGTCCATGGCTAGGTTCTGGGGGTGGTGAAGGCTTGGAAACCTACCCTTGCAGAACCTGGTGAGGTTAGGGCTCTGTTTCCCAGCCCCAGGGGTGTAAAAGGTTGACAGAACACTACACAGGAGGCTCAGCCATTTGCTGGCAGAGCTATATAGGGACCGGGCTATGGAAGTAGCTTCCAGGATGGAGGCAGGGGAAAGGTAGTGGTTGCCCTCTGCTCGGGGCGCTGCATTGCTGGGTGTCCATGTGCTGCTTCTCATTAGCCCCTGTCATTGTGCTGTGCTTGGTCTCCTGGAGAGGGGCGTGAGTCAAGACCAAGCCCCACCCACCAGCGCTGCCAGCCAGGGCTCCCCCTTGGTGGCCTCCCCCAGACAGACTGAAGGAACCTCTGAGTAGCGTGGTTGTGCCCTGCTGACGGCGCAGCCTCAGCAGTGCGCCCAGGAGGCTAGGCAGCTGGGCCACCAGGCCGGCTCTGCCCTCCCTGCCCCGGGCAGCCCACCAGGTAAGTGCTGTGGTTCTGAGTGCTCTGAGGATGGTTGAGGGACCACCCTGGCATGCAGGCAGAGCCAGCTGGTCCCTGGGAGATTGTGGGAGGGGCCACTGCTGTCGGCACTGTCCAGGCCGCCCACTGCTGTCCTGGTCACCCCAGCCTCCCTGGACCATTTGTAGGCCAGGGTGAGAGGAGAGTGAGGTCTTCTCTGTCTTTCCGGCGGCCTCCTTGACTCTTCTGCCAGCCTCCCACACGTCATCAGCCGGATGGGCAAGCTGGAGCAGGTGGATGTGAACTTGTTCTGCCTGGTCGCCACAGACTTCTACAGACACCAGATAGAGGAGGAGCTTGACCGCAGGGCCTTCCAGTCTGTGTTTGAGGTGGTCGCAGCACCGGGAAGCCCGTACCACCGGCTGCTGACTTGTCTGAGAAATGTCCACAAGGTCACTACTTGCTGAGCGTCTGTGACAACAGAGGCCTGGAGGAGGCAGCTACTGGGGCCAGAGTGAGCCCTGCCTCTGCCTGGGCCGCCTGGGTCACTGCGGGCTTCCGTTTGTGTCACAAGAGGTGCCAGGTGGTGTGTGCGCCTCTGCCCCATGACAAGAGTACTCTTGGCAGCAAGGGCTGTGCAAGGAACATGCAGCAGTTCGGGGCTGAGCCTGAGTCCTGTGCCAGTGGCTGTGCAGCTGGCAGGTGTTGTCCTTCCTGGTGTTGACCTGTCTGGGTCACAGGGTTGTGGTGCCCCTGTGTCCAGGACAGAAGGCCTTGCTCCTGCGGGTGGCCCAGCCTCCCTTCCCCGCAGACAGATGCACTGCCAGCAGCTGCAGACCCTCCCTGCATCATCCACGGGCGCACCTGCCACACCAGTGTCTGGACGCTGTGGTGCAAGGCGAGTCAGGCCAGGGCGCCAGATGCCCAGCGCCAGTCTCCCTTTCTCTGTTTTCTTCTCAGGACTTAAAATTTAATTATATCAGTAAAGAGATTAATTTTAATGTAACGCTTCCTTTGCCCGTGTACAGTGTGTGACTTGCAAGGCCTGTGCTGCATGCAACAGCGTCCATGGACATGGACGGGTCCTGTGGCCGCCCTTCCATTGTGCACGCCTCCTTTTCTGTGTGATCCTGAGAGGTCAGACTTGAGAGAGCTGTCGGTGTCTAGGGTCCAGCCTGGAGGCTTGGGCAAGTGCTCACAGTGCGGCCCCTACTCAGGCACAGATGGCGCTCGTGTTGACCTGCATTGAGAGGGCCTGGCAACCTCTAGCAGCCAGAACTATGGTCTGTGCAGCAGCCGGCCAGCCAGTGTTAGATGCCCTGTCCCCTTGCCTCATGGGCACTGTGGGATCCTGATGGGTACCTGGCCTGCAGCCCTACGGCGTCAATCAGCTGTGTCTTGTCTGAGCCCCTTGTGGTCCAGAGCAGAGCATGATGTCTTGGTCACTGTTGAAGAGGAAGCCACAGCTCCTCTGCCCCTTTCCAGTTCGCATGTGCACGCTTCCCTGTGCCTGGGAGTACAGGGTGAAGCTCACTTCTCACTTGTGGTTGGATGGAGACAAGACGGTGAGGAAGGGAGGGTCTGCGGCTGGCCGTCTGCATCTTGGAGGCATCTCTGCTTTTACCCCGGCCTCGAACCTTTGGACTGGCTTCTGGTTTGAGGGCCCACACAGCCAAATGGTTTAAAAGGAATTGAGCCTGGACAGCAGGCCCTCTGCACTGCCTGGTGTGGCGCGTGTCCTGCTGTATGGCAGGGCCAACTCGGCTGGCCGTGGACCTGCCATGCTGGCTGTTTGAGCCATGATGTCTAAGTCTCAGTTGTACATGGTCAGTGGAGAGCACTCTCTTCTGTCTCCAGTGCCAGGGCAGGGAGCTCTTTTGGCTTGTCATATTAGCTAGCTGTGAGTCAGTCTGCAATGCCACCGTGGAACCCCAAGCTCCCAGTCCTGTCCTGCCACAGGGGACAGGGTTCCCCATAGGAAGCCCCTCATGGTTAGCCAGGGACAGGATTCCCCGTGGGAAGTCTTTCGTGGTTAGCATGAGGCTTTTCCAGCAGCCCAGCAGAGGCCTCACTGGGCTGGGACCAGCTCATCGAAGTAGTTAGCAGCTCAGATAGTAGAAATGGATCCAGTTTGGGGGAGGACTGTTGGGAAATGACTGGATTTTAACAAGAAGTAAAAAGTTACTGATTCTTTCTTCCTGATTTCAGGCTCCCATTTCTCATCCCACCTCCCCCCAGGAAGCTGCTAGAAGTGTTTGTGAACTGTGGGGAGGTTTGTCCCCAGGTTTTCCCAACAGCTCTGAGGTAGATGTGCTGCAGGCCAGACATTGTTCCAGGCTAAATGTTTACATTTGTAAGAAATAACACTGTGAGCATGAAATTTGGAGGCCCTCTCCTTGGAATTCGTGTCACTGGCCTCTCTTGTTCACCATGGGATCTAAAACAGTTGTTTCTTAGTACAGGGGCTGGAACCGGCTCTGACCATAAGTACCTACCCAAAGGCCTGTGTGCCCAGAGCATGTAAATTTGTAATTAGAGATTTGTCCACATGTGTGCATGTGTGCACTTACACACATGCGTGCCTCAAGCGAGACACACAAGCCCTCTGAGAACACCTGTGTCCCGGACTGGAGCGGCTCAGAGCAGAGCTAAGGTGGGGGGTGTCCCTTCTCTGGGGCCCCACTGGAAAAGGTAGTCCACCTCACCAACTGTACACGGGTCAGGACTCACAGGTTCCTCCAAAGTCGTGGATACCACGTTGTATAAAAATGTCTTTTTGATTGTCAAGTTGTTTTGGGGAGGCAGGGTAGTGTTTCTGTTTTCCTGCTGGTACTATCAGGAAAGATTTTAATGAAACCAGGGTAGAATTATTTGGCAGTGCACTTAAGCATGTTTCTTCTCCAAATTGTGCCTCCCTTCCACGCTGGCCCCACTGTCACATGGAGGTGACTTTCCAGCTGCAAGTGCCCTTTATTGTACTTTCGTTTTTTACCTGCACATGGACCCATCAAGAGGAAGAGTGGAGCGGAAGCACCCCCAGACATCCAAAATGTGCCCAGCAGGAAGCTCTCTCATGGAGCTGTGGTGCCCTGGCCTGGAGCTCACCCTATGGGCAGCTCCAAAGCAGTAGCTGCCTGGCTCTCGACTGCCTGTGCTGCAGGGCCGTCATGGGGCTGACTCTGTGCTTTTTGGGGCAGCTAGCTCCTCTCACTGCCTGGGAGCACCCTTCCCTGTCGGTCTCCTCGCACAGCTGTGTGCTGGCTGGGGTGAACTCAGTGTCCCCAGGAGGGGCTGGAGAGCTCAGGGTGGCCCAGGAGAGAAGAGAACTGTCCTTGTCCAGCCTGGAGCTATGAGGGGCAGGAGGGATTCGGAAAGCCTTGTGACCATGGGAGGTACCTGGCAGGTTCAGGGCCATCTTCCCTGTGTGCCTGTCATGTTTTCATGCCATTGCAGAAACCTTGCCCCCAGTTGTTTCAGGGAGCACATCTTCCACTGCATGCAGTGAGTGGGTTGTGGGCAGCAGGAAGCTGCCTGCGGGGTGCAGCTCTGACCCAGAGGCCTTGATACAGGCTGTGAGCAAGTAGGCTGTTGGCAGGGGCTGTGATAGATGCGTCCCGGAGCCCCGCCCAGCCCTGACTTTCTGCTTCCAAGAGGAAGGACTGGCATAAGATGTATATTTAAATTTTTTTAACTGCTGCAAATGTATATTCAGATTAAAGGAATAATCAAACCATCTGTTGTTGCTGTGTGGGGCTCACTCTGCTTACTGACAACCATTTCCCGTGTGCCCAGCAAGGTGACTGCTGCCCATAGCCTCTGACACTGAGGGACAGGCAGCACGAGCAGTTGTGGAGGGAGGGCTGGGCCAGGCCCAGGCGTGTGTGTGCCTCCTGTGCTGCAGGTGCCTTGTTGCTCAACAGGCATGGGCTGCAAGAGCCCTGATGGTTAGTGGCTCTGCATGCCCACCTCGGGGCCTCCCCCATGAGCCTCCCTGCTTCCACAGTAGTTCCAGGGCACGAAAAGGGTGGAGGGGCTGTGTCTTCATGCAGGGTTCCTGTGCCCACGCCGATCTGCCAGCCCTTCTCCTTCACTTAGCACTCACATCTGTGCTCCTGGCTCAGCTGGACCTCGCTGGCCTCCCCGCCTTCCCCCTGGCCGCTGTGTCTGCAGCGCTTGCCCCATCCTTTCAGCTCGATGGTCCTTCCCTACGAAATACCTCCCCAAGAAGTGCTCTGCTCAGCTCAGCTCAGCGGACCACGCCCTTGCCATTCACTGTGCCCTCCCCAGCCTTGGTGGCCTGTGTGGTCATGATTCTGGGCACAGGTGCTTTCCCCACTGACCTGCAGAAGCAGCCACCTCAAGCTGAGGGCTGCCTGGGGCAGGGCATGAGTGCTCCTGACGGCCTGTCCCTCCAACCTCTGTCCCACAGCAGGGCTGGCCCTGTGGCTGGAGCCAGGAGAGGAAGTGGGGCTTGAGGCAGCCAGACTGAGGTCCTGTTAAGATTTGGGTCCCCTCTGCATGGGATGGTGAGCACTGTCTGGCACTCTGGAGATGTCTCCCCAGGCCTCACTGTCTCAGCTGCTGTAAGCACTCCACGCTGTCCTCACTGGTGCCATCTTCAGGGCCGCAGAGGCCTTGGCCTTCAGCACTGCCTACACTTTGGTCACGTCAGGAAAACTAAACACCCCTTCCTGGTTAGGTGTGGGTAGCCAGTCCCTGGCACCCTGCCCATGTGGTTGATGTTTGCGGAAATGGCGCAGCCCAGTAGAAAGCACCCCTCTTCAGGGCTGCCCACAGCATACTGCACACTCCAGCCATGTGGCAGAGGACAAGACCAGACAGTGCCAGGGGACATTTCCTCTCCTGCCCCTCTCTGGGCTTGCACTCAGTGCCTACAGTGCTATTTATTTCCAGCCATGACCGCTTGGCTCCCAAAAGCATTCTGGAATAGTTCCTGAGTGAGGAGTCTGACACGTCCCACCCCTACACCATGATGAGGGAGTGGCTGGGTGAGGTAAGTACCAGGGCCATAGCCCAGCTCCAGGCTTCCTGGGAGTATTCCCAAGGGACCGGCACCCCCATGGCACCATGCAGCCAGCAGGCCAAGGAGCTGGGTGAGGGAGCCTAGGAAGACAGCAGCCTTGGGCTGGTGTACCTCTGTCTGGGCTGGTGTACCACAGCTTATCCAGGGGCGCGTGGAAGGGCAGAGGTGCCTGGCTCTGTAGAGCCTGCCATCTACCTGGCATGGTCAGGCACGTGTGGACTGCCTGGCCCCTGAGCGCCCCAGCTCCTTAATCTGCTCTGGCAGCTTGCCCACTGGAGGGCTCCCTCCCTGTCATGGTCTAGCAGCAATAGGCTTTCAGCCAGGGCCTTCTGGTAATACTGTCAGCTTGGGGCAGGGGCCTGACCAGAGGCGTGGTCAGCAGCAGTCTGGGAAAATGGCAATGCCCAGCATACGCACTGGGCACAGACTTCTGCCCACCATGCTGGCCCAGGCGCCCTGGTCCTGACCTGCTCAGACAGGCCAGTCCTGAGGAGTGCGGCCCATCCTGCCCTGCTGAGATGGTAACCCTTCCTGGCCCTGCTCCTGGGCAGCCCTTCAACCTGGGCCTTCTGCCTCCCAGCCAGGCTGTCCTCACTTCCCCCACTGGGCCCCACATATACTCTGCCTGTGTCCCGGCAGTAGCCAAGGTCTCAATCTCCTAACCTCCAGCCCCTACCTGGAGGATCTGCTTGTGGCTGCAGTGGCCCGGCTTCCCCTGCTCACCTTCTTTCAGTAGGTCAAGCTCTGCACCACCTCCCCAGTCAGGCCTGCTTTCCTGCGGCAGGACAGCACCCTCCACGCCACATGAAGGACAGCATGTAGAGTGAGACCCCATCTGTTACTTAGAGGGAAATGTCCAGAGAGCACAGGCCTCCCTCTGCAGCAGGACCAACCTGGATCCTGGCACAGTGCCTGGGCCTCCCAAGCATACTCCTGCTGAGGCCTGACTGCCCTCTCCCTGCAGGTGCTGCTGGGTACCCAGCCTCAGGCCCTCTGCCTCCCAATCCTGCAGCGACTGAGGGTCTCAGCAGGCCATGCAGCTGTGCCAAGGTATGGAGCTCCTCCCCTAGGGGGACAGACAGCTGGGACTGGGCCTACCTGGTTGGCCAGTGCAGGACATCTTGTCCTGTGGGTCCAAGCAAGGGCTCTGCTTTAGGAAGTGCCCCAGAGGGCACACTCAGGACCTTCAGTGCACCCAAGCCTGAGTAGGAAAGGTTTAGAACCCTTTCCCCAGGGTTCTTCCTGGAGGGTGGCACTTCCACTTTTGCTCACCAGAGTTCAAGCAAAGGTTTAGGTGCCCCTCAAGTTCTCTAAAGCCTCCAAGGGGAATCTTGGGAGGGGCTGGACTTGGGATAGATCAGGGCTGCTCAGCCAGCTCCATGCCAGTTGATTTATAGTTCTCCGGCAGGGCCTGTCGTTCCCACCATGGATACGCGGAAGCTGAGGGCCAGTAGTGCGGGAGGCCACAATCCTGAGTTGCTGGATCCCTGGGCTGTGCTTGCCCATCCTCCCTGCATGCTAGGAGCAGTCACCCCACCTCTGATCCTGGGGTCCCACAGGTTAGAACCTGAGCCTGAGGAGCAGGGTTTCACAGAGGAGTGGGTCTTCTAGGCCTTCGGAGTCCACCCAGGCCCCACTCTGGGCTCAGGGCAGCTGCCAGCCCACAGGCTGTCAGTGTGGCTGAGAATGCACCGTGACAGTAAGTAGGGAGGTGGGAGAGCCCTCACGAGAGAGGTGCAGGAGCCGCAGCTGCAGCCTTCCAGCTACAGAGCTGCGGGCGGGGATGGTGGTCCCTGGTTCCCTAGGTAACCTTAGGGCCCTAGAAGGAGGGTTTCACCTCACCTGCCTCCGGACCCACAAAGGGGCACAATGAACCACTGAGGGGCCCTGATGGCAGCCTGGGGCTTGCCCTCACCAGAGGCAGAGGACACTTGGGGCTCAGCTCCCCTTTTTGTCATGCCAAGGAGGGCTGGCAGGTGCCCACTGCCCCTGCTGACCAGGGCGTTTCAGCCTGGATGGGGGGCTGAGCATGACCACAATCTGGGAAGTGGCCAAGTCCATCCTGGGCTGTCCAGCATGGGGGCCTTGAGCTCTGCAGGGTGTCATCAGGTATTTACTTCCTAAATGCTTATGGGCTGTGCCCTGGGGTGGCACCTTCCTTCTGTAGCTCCTGCCAACATGGACTCAGCTGTCTTCCTCCCAGCTTCTCAGGCTGAGGTCCCCATAGGACCTGCTGGCACTTGGGCCCTCCACCCCACAGAGGCAAGAGCTCACACCCAACTTTGCCCTCACTGCCTTTACCCTGCTGCACGTGTCTGGCTTGCACCCTCGACATCCCTGCCTTGTGGCCCAGTCTAGCTGGCTGTCCCCAGTGCTGCCCTCCAGCCCATCTCCTGTCTCCGCCAGAGCTCGCTCAGCCCTAGTGTGCCCTCACCCAGCCCGTGCTGAGTCAGCGTCCGTGACCTCCGGCCTGCACTGCGGAGCAGGGCCTGGTTCTCCCCATCGGGGTCCCAGTGTCCCAGGACTGAGCCAGTATGTTTGGCAGGTGGAGTGAGAGTAGCACCGGCCAAGGGGGGGTGGAGGGCCTCGTGCTGTTCCCAGAAGTGCGGGGCCAGCCTCAGTCCCCAGTGAGCATGGGGCCCTGTCTCCCTGCCCAGCTCCCTGACCATACTGTGCCTCTGTGCTGCTCCTACTGCCCGATGTGGGCTGCCTGGCCCTGCCTCCCAGACCCAACTGGCACCTCAGCCCCTCTGCACGTGGCCCAGGTGGACGAGGCCTGGTGGGCTGGTGGGAGGGAGGCAGGGCTGGGGTGACACCAGGTTTGGACCCAGCGCTTGCTGCAGTATTGATGGCCTGTCAGTGTGGCCCTGATTCCTGTGCTTTCAGTTAAAAGGTTTCTGTTGTTGTAGCTTATGCAGTTGCTCTGTTGCTATGGAAACGTGACATCAAAATGACGTTTCCCGTTTAAAAGCTTTTAACTAAATTCCTGCCTGTCAGATGTAGGCCCCATTTTGAGCGTGGAGCTGCCTCGAGCAAGCCGGCGTGGCGCCTCCTGCCCATGGTGTGCGGGCCAGGCCCAGGGCCCCGCCTGAGCACCGTCCTTAACCCCACAGGTGCCTGCAGCATGGCAGCGGCCGAAGTGCCCGGCCACCTTGTGTCTCCTCAGACGGAGAAGCACAGGCGGGCCCGCAACTGGACAGACGCTGAGATGCGCGGCCTCATGCTCGTCTGGGAGGAGTTCTTCGACGAGCTCAAGCAGACCAAGCGCAATGCCAGGGTATACGAGAAGATGGCCAGCAAGCTGTTCGAGATGACGGGTGAGCGCCGGCTGGGCGAAGAGATCAAGATCAAAATCACCAACATGACCTTCCAGTACAGGTGGGCGCTTGCGAGGCTGGCTGGGGTCGGCGGAGGGCATGTGCCAGGCGTGGTGGCCACTGGGCCAGGCCCCAGACAGCCAGCCTCAGGAGCCTTTCCTGCAGCCCCTGCGGGGAGACGGGGACTGGAGGGGAGCCCTGAGTGTAGGGACTGCTGCTGACTTCCTGTTCCGGGGCTGGGCTGGGGCGCCCAGGACACATGCTAGACCTGTGCACAGCCCTCATAACACCCTGAGGTAGTGCCCCTGGTCTGCACCACCTCAGCTCACCCAATAACCAAAGCTGTCACCAGGTTTCAGAAGCCCCTGTACTGAGAGGGAAACTGAGGCCAGAATGACTGGGAAGTTCTGTTCCCAGGTCTGTCTGGTCTTGATTCTCTAGGACTTTTAGCTCATGCAGTGTGCCCAGCTTAGGGACAAGGAAAGGGGAATTTAGGGCAGATGTTGCGACTCTAGGCTGCCAAACAGTGCCCAGTGTGTAGGCATTGCTTATTTGTGGGAGAGAGGGGTAGAACCCAGGCCTGAATGCTTCTCTGGCTCCTGGGTTTACTGCTCTGCAGTATGGTTGCTGGAGGGAACTGGGCAGCTCGGGCACCCAGGAGGGACAGCAGCACTCCGTCATGCCAGGACCAAGTCCCTCTGGAAAGGCTGGAGCAGGATAGGGGTTGTGGGCAAGGCCAGGGCATAGGCTAACAGTCACAAAGAGGCTTGTGTGGTGTGAAGGTCACAGTGTGGGGTGAAGGTCGTGGGCCTGAGTGTGCTTGAAGCAGGAGGTACAGGAGTTGGGAGACAGTAACCAAGAGCATCAGCCTACAGGGGGCCTGGACTTGGCAGGGTAGGGAGTCCTCAGCAGTACTCAGGTCCAGGCATGTTGGCTGGTGTGGACAGGAGGATGGGGCAAGGGTGCCGCCATACAGGGTCACCTACTGTAACCCTGGGGTGAGCAGGCTGGCCCAGTATAGGGGGAAGAAGCCATACTTCAGCCATGGCTCCTGGCCACCCTGGGAGCCCCGAGGGCCCAGCAGGGCCTGGAAAGATCTCGAGGCTCTGTTTCCAGTTGTGCTTACCTTTGAATACCTAGGGGACCAGATCCCAAGCCTGGCCCTGTCCAAAGCCCATCTCTGACCCTGGCCTGCAGGTGGGACCCACTGGCCGGAGTCCTTTAGAGTAAATGATGTTAAATTTGAGCCTCTGCTCCTGATGTTAGGGCGGAGATGTGAGTTGGATGTCAACAGAAGCGGGCGTGCAGATGGCGGCCGTAGACTGGCCTGCTTATGGCCTGGACCGCTGGACCTGCCCAGCCCCTGGCCCCATTCAAACATCTGGTGAGCAGAGGGCTCTGAGGGCGGGGAGGCTGCCCTGGCTGATACCTAGGATCTCTTCACTCTGTCATTCAGAGCGAGGCCTGGCCTCTCCAATAGGTGTCTGGCTGAGCTATTCATTATTTATCCTGAAAGCCTCCCTCGGCTCCCAGGGGAGGGATTCTGTCTCCACTCTTGGCTGGGTACAAGCCTGGGAGGGCAGAGATGAGGGGTGCAATCAGGCCGGGGAAGCAAGTGCCCACCGTGTCTCCCCTTGGCTGCTGCTGTCAGTCCTTCCTCACTCACTGAGGGGGAAACTGAGGCCTAGAACTGCAAAGGGTCTTGCCACACAGTCCTTCACAGGCCAAAGCCTCGATGACCAGGTCTTTAGCTCCCACACATGCCTGGCCTGCTGCAGACACTGATTATTTCTTCACTAGCCTTTTTACTTATTCAGGTTGTCTGGCTAAGGAGCTGTGAGAGAGTGGCTGGTTCCATACTTGCTGCAGTAGTGCCTGGGGTCTCCCAGGAGGGGAACAGCTTCTCTGTCTCTCCAAGGAGCAGGGCAGCTTGGGAGGGACAGAAAGAGCAGGTGCTGCAAAGGGGCCCAGTGCAGGCTGGCATGGGCACCAGGCGGACAGGCTCCCACTGTCAGGAAGACAGAGTACCTGGACCCTGCCCTGTGTGATCTGTCCTGCATTCACCCCTGGCAGTGTGGGCTGGTCCTATGGGACAAGCATTGGCAGCAGATGGGAGCCCTGGGCCTCAGGGATAGCTGGGCCTTATGGGGAAGAGGTCCTTCCCCTGTGGCCTCAGCCTAGGCTGGTCCACTCTGCCCTACCACCTGGGGCATGGGCCCCTTGAGGCAGGACCTGCTGCAGGAAAAGATGGCAGGGGGGCCAGGCAGGCCTTGGGGCAGGACCATGCCATGCAGAGTGCTGAGGAGCCCAACAGGCTCGGCCCCATCGCCTCTGGGCGACTGTAGGTTCCAGGGCTAAGGGAGTGACAGCACTGCTTCCATGCCAGTTTCCGTGCCAGAGCACTTCCTGTTCTGTCCACCCGAGAGTGATGTTGAGGGCTGGCCTGCTGTGTGCCAGGCATTGCTTTATCATGTCTCCTCTTGAGTCTTGTGAGGGGCTTTCCTCCTTCATCCCCATTTTACTGATGCAGAAATGGAGGCTCAGAGAGGTTAATGAACCTGCCCATGGTTGTACAGTGCAGTGGTGATAAGACGGAGACTCAGTGCTGTGGACGCTGCAGCTGCTACTTCAGCTCTCTGCCCCTGAGGCATCCGCTTTAGGAAGCTGTGGCTGTTCGCTAGATTATAAGTTGATCAGAGACTTCACTTCTGCTGGATAACTTATGTAAGATGCTGTATGCATCTGCTGCAGAGTTAGAAACTGCAGAAAAGCTGTGAGAAGCAACAGGAGCCACCCTCTGGTTCCAGCACCCACAGCCGCTTGTCCTGCACGGGGGCGTGTGCCCCTCCCCTCCCTGCCAGGGCTGCAGGCCTGCTGGGCGGTGCTTACCGCCGAGCCGCCTGCAGCGCCATGTGCTTTCTCTGCACCAGAGCCTCACTGTGCTGAGTCCGCTGCTCCTGCAACCTGGAGCCTGGCAGATTTTGCTGGGGAGCCTGTGCCGGCCGCAAGAGGCTCCTGCCTGTGCCAGCATGGCCCCCTGGGGGTCCCCGGCCCCTGTGTGTCCCTCTGCTGAGGGGCCGGGAGGGACGGGCTGGGACCAGCTGTTTCTCACCCATGGCTCTTGTGTCTCTCGTTTCAGGAAATTAAAATGCATGACAGATAGCGAGTCGGTCCCGCCGGACTGGCCCTATTACCTAGCCATTGATAGGATTCTGGCCAAGGTCCCCGAGGCCTCTGAGGGCAAAGTGCCAGACGGCCAGCAGCCGGGGCCCTCCGCATCCCAGACCGAGGCGTCTCTGTCGCCGTCTGCTAAGTCCACCCCTCTGTACTTACCGTATACCCAGTGCTCCTACGAAGGCCGCTTCGAGGACGATCGCTCCGACAGCTCCTCCAGCTTACTGTCCCTTAAGTTCAGGTAGTGTGCGTGCGCTCGTGCTTCCTCCTCCCGACGGGGCCTTGCCCGCCCTGTCCTGCCACCCGAGCGGCCTGCAGAGCGTGAGGGCAGCCGCCTGGCATGGTGTCCTCACAGCCTCTGGCCCCTGCAGGGCCAGGGTGGCCTCAGACAGTGGACACGCTTGTCTCCCAGCTCTACCACTTAGCTGCATGGGAAGTTCCTTGACCTCTCTGGCCTCAGTCTCCTTCCTGTGAAATGGGGATCAATCGGAACCTTCCTTGGAGAAGGCGGGGTTGTCAAGAGAGAAGATGCAGGTCTGCCCCACGTGCACCTCCCTGTCTGCCTGCACCCCACACAGGTCCTGCCTGTCCCCATGTCGCTGCAGGCTTTGTACCTCTGTGCCTGGGCTTCAGACTGCACACAGCACCAGTAGCCAGTGGCGTGTGGGAGGAAGCCCAGAACAGGAACTTCAGAGGAAGGGACGTGGAGTGTGGGCTATCGAGGTAAAGTAGGAGTTGGCCAGGTGAAAAGAGGAGGAAGAATGTGGCTGAGTCATGGTCTGTCCCTGTGCCCCATCTGCAAGTCTGGTGGGAGGTGATATGGGAAGGACTCCCAGCACCCTCTTTCCTGGAAGGGGGCTCTCATCCATGATCCCAGACAGACATGAACTGTGCTCAGCCACCCTGAGCTAACAGGAGGCCTGAGGTTTGGGACCTGCCGTTCCTAGAATGTGAGCCCAGTCCTCAGATCCCACTGCTAGGGAGCTGCCCATGGCTGTGACCCCCAAGGCTGGCTGGTCTCCTGCTGCTCGTTGGAGAGGGTGGGCTAGGCCAGGAGGGTGGGCTCTGTGGGTTCCGGAGATGCTACAGGAGGCCCTGCCAGCTGCCTCCGTCTCCCTGCTGCCCCCAGTTAGCTGTTCTGCTTCCCCAGCCTGGGGCACCAGGTGTCTGCACTGCTTGGAGGTGGAGGGCCCAGGCTCAGCCCTCCGTGTGGGACCTAGGCCCCGCCTGTCCAGGCCCACTGGGATGGCGCCCCAGTCTGCCCTGGGGAGGGCACACCATGCCTGGCCGCGCTGACTCGGGCTCGTTGCCCACCCAGCTCAGCAGCTGGGCTGTCAGGAGGCTGCCTGTTGGTCCCCACACTGGCGGTGCCTGTGCCCCTTTCTTACCTTGAACACAGAGCTTGGCTCCCCAGGACCTCAGGATCCTGGCTGTCTGGTCGGGTGGCTGGGAGGGTCCAGGCCATGGCCAGTGTGTCCACAGCTGCCACTGTCCCACAGGTCTGAGGAAAGGCCCGTGAAGAAGCGCAAGGCACAGAGTGGCCACCTGCAGAGGAAGAAGCTCCGGCTGCTGGAGGCCATGCTGGAGGAACAGCGGAGGCTGAGCCGCGCCATGGAGGAGACGTGCCGCGAGGTGCGCCGGGTGCTGGACCAGCAGAACATCCTCCAGGTGCAGAGCCTGCAGCTGCAGGAACGCATGATGAGCCTGCTGGAAAAACTCATCACCAAGTCCAGTGGCTAAGCCAGCCAGCCTCTGGTACTGGACACCGGCGGGTCGCGGGCTCCACTGTGTCCACCCAGAGCTCTCTCTCCGGGGTCGCTCCTGGTGACACTCAGAATGCCTTTTGATATTAAACACGTACTTTTCAGTATTGGCCGGGAGCAGGATCGGTGCCCTCTGGGGGTAGGGTGCTGCAGCAGGGTGACCAGCCTGCGCATGGCCATCATGCCATGCCCCAGCTCGACCCTGGGACTGGGGTAGTCATCTCTGATCTCACCACAGACGCACAAAGCTGAGCTGCTTTCCGGGGGCCTCTCCTTTGCCCTCCAGCAGTGCAGTGTGGCCACAGCCTCCTGGGGCGCGGCACTGCAAGGCGCCCAGGGCTGCCCTGCACCACCTGCTCCTCACGGCCCTGGCTGCGGCCTGTGGACAGTGTGACAGTAGATGTGGTCAGCTGTGAGGAGCTCCTCCCATGACCACGGAGAAAAGGCATGCACAGGTGGCCATGAGTGCCAGTTGGAAAGGCAGCGGAGAGAGGAAATCGGGCCATGCAGGAGAGGCCTGTGCCGGAGGCCAGGCACTGGGAGCTAAAGCGGCCCAGGAATGTCAGGGAGGCACGTGGCCACTGGGAGGGTTTGGTGTTCTTGCTTGTTGAGAGGGTCTCGGCCACATGTGTCTGGATCTGGCATCATGGGGAGGGCAGGGCTAGGATGGCAGCCACAGTGGCCGGCGCACCTCATCACCTCCATCCTTTTGCTGCTGGAGTTTTAGGGCAAAAGCCCCAGGTCCTATGTCCCCACAGCCAGGCTCGGCACCCAGGCCAGGACACAGTGAAGGAGGGCAGGCAAGAAGCTCCCGCCAGCATGGCCGTGCTAGGGGACACAGAGCACACCAGGTCTGTCCTCAGGGGTTGACAGAGCCTTGGGGTTTTGCAGGAAAGGGAGACAAAGGCAAAAGTTGGGGTTTACACAGCAGGCAGTGAGCACCAGCTCGACCTGGGTCCTAGTTCTGGGAGGTCCTGGTGGGAAAGCTGGCATGGCAGGAGGGGCATTTCAGCTTCTGCTCAGGCAGCTTCAGCTCGCATCGTGGGAAACCAGCCCGTAGTGGGGTGGACTGTCCACAAGACTGAGTCCGGCAATGGGAGGCAGCTGCGGGTGCAGGGCAGTCTCGAGACGCTCACAGAGCACGTCCAGGAGTGTCCAGGAGTCTGGGACTGGACAGTGACGCCCCTGCAGGTCCTGGGACCAGACCCCTCCATAGCTCCCGTCACTCTTGCCATGGGATCCTCAGTCTGGAAGGCACCCAATGCAGCGGGCGGGTAGGGCGCGAATAAACTGTGTTCTGGATGCTCCTGGGGTGATGAGCCCACTGCACACAGCTGGAGGGGGAGGGAGACCTCAGCGAAGGCCCTGTCCATCTTCAGGCTCCCTGGGCAGCTGTGGGGCTGCACTTGATGCCTGCTCGCCCTTGGGGAGCTCTCTGTGGGTGAAGTCAAGGCCCTGTCACTGCGGCTGCCCTGGAGGCTGGAACCCCGGGACCGAGGAGGACTGCTGCCCAGGCAGAGTAGGGCTCTGAGGCAGCGCTTGGGGGCCAGTGATAGGGGACCTGCTCTGGCTGCTTGGGAAGCAGACGGCTGGAGACAGACGAGGCAGGAGGACTCCACTGAGGTCACCCAGGGAGTGGGGCCCTGCCAGGCGTGGTCCCCTGGGGGTAACCAACCAGCCCCAGGACACCAGGACACCAGTGTGTGGGTGTCCTCGCAGCCCGGTGCACAGAGCAGGCAAGCGGGCTCCACCCTGAGCTTGGGCCCTGCCCCCCCCCCCCACCAGAGCCCTATGCTGCCTGCTCAGTCGTGTGTGCTCCAGGGCTGCTCACTGGGTGAGTGGAGGTGCTCACCCGGGTGTCCCAAGGCCGCGTCTGTGGTGTGGATCCCTCCAAAGCCAGCTGCCTGCTGCCCACAGGAAGTCCCTGCATTGGAAGCCAGAGAGAGGCACATACAGGGGACTGTTGTGGGGTGACCAGGGGAAGACAAGGACTCCAGGGTCCAGAGCCCCCCTGGCGAATGTAACCCAGGTACCCACCTCCTCCTCAGACAAGATGCCACTTTCTCTAAGAACTCATTGGTTTAACAGACGTATTGCAATCCTCCTAGGTACTTGGTGGCCCTGAGTGCTGGAAACTTAGTCACAGATGAGTTGTGACCTGCTTCCTGTGGGCTGACCTCACCCACCACTGTAGGCTCCCCAGCCTCAGGACCGGAAGGGCAGCGCCAAGTCCTCCAGGAGGAACTGTACCTGAGCAGGTGGCTCAGCCCAGAGGACGGGGCCTCAATGTCTGCGGCCTCAGGAGGCTCTGCATCTCCAGAGGCCAGGTTGCAAGCTCTGCGCCGGGGTTTTGTCCCTGCAGGCCTGTGTTTAGTCTCCCTCTTCCTGCTCAGCATCTGGCCTTGAGCTCCATGGTGCAGGCTGGCCCAGTGAGCAGGTGAGTGGGTGGGACTCGGCACCTCCCACCGACAGTGTGCTGCTGCCCGCTGCCTCACTGCCTCTGCGATAGACCAGAACCCGGGAGCAGGCTCATCTGCTCATTTTCACCTTATTATTGCTGGTGTTCTGATGTTTATAGCAAGTGCATTAAGATAAGCAAAATAAGCAGGGTAAGAGATAAGATGGAGACACCAGAGAAGCGTTTGTTTTCAGCTAAGACTTTGGAGACCATAAAGCAAAAGTGCCAGAGAGGAAGAGCTCTTCTCGCCCTCCCCTGCCACTGTGAGAATGAAGAAGTGCCTCATCCCGAGCTGTGATGCCCTCGCAGGGGCTGGGAATAGCCGAGCTGGAGGACGAGTTCTGTGTGAGGAAGACTACGGCTTCAGAGGTGCCGGAGAGGCTACCGAAGCTGAGCCTCCTCCTGCCTTCACTTCACCCGGCTTCTGCCTGTGCTCCAAGCAACATTCAGTTTTTGCTTTGAAATGGCTGAAATTATGTTTAAACTATGAAAAAGGAGTGGCACCAAACATCCTAGTCTAATCCAGATTCAGAGATGTGCTCAGAGAGCTGGGCGAGGTGGCACATGTCTGTTATCCAGCACTGCAGAGGCTGAGGCAAGAGGCTCACCATGAATTCAAAGCCAGCCTGAACTGTAGAATGAGGCCCTGTCTCAAAAAGGATGCTCAGGGGCTGGAGATTTAGCTCAGTGGTTCCGGCGCCTGCCTAATTAGTGCAAGGTCCTGAGTTCGATTCCGGTAAACACATACAACAATACCAGGTGTGATGACTCACGCCCACCAGCAATCAGTACCACATACTACAGTGCCAGGTGTGGTGGCTCATGTGTATAATCCCAGCACTCAGGAGTCAGAGGCAGGAGGATTGCTCTAAGTTGGAGGCTAGCCTGGGCTACATAGTGAGCTCAGAGCCAGCCTGAACTATAAAGTGAGACTCTATCTCAAAAAAGAAAAAAAAAAAAAAGCATGCTCAGCCTCCTAGGATCAGGACATGCAAACTGAGACACCAGGAGTATGCTGTGTCATGCTCAGGACCTTGGCACAAGTCCTACTGTGTCAAAAATGGGGAGGACTGGGCCAGAGGGTTAGCTCAGTGGTTCCAGCGCCTGCCTCGCAAGCGTAAGGACCTGAGTTCGATCCCTGGTTACCACATATAATGCTGGGCGTGGTGGCTCACGCCTGTAATCCCAGCACTCGGGAGGCAGAGACAGGAGGATTGCTGAGTTCGCGGTGGCTTGTCTGGGCACCATAGTGAGCTCAGGCCCAGCCTGAACTACAAAGCAAGACCCTGTCTCCAAAAA